>JAURVB010012661.1:0-27716 GCA_033002965.1 Piper betle | reverse complement strand
GTTACACATGGCGATTCCGGCGTCACGACGGCCCGATTGGGGCCGGACCTGGTCGGGGCAGCACGACAACGTCGTCGCAGAGCTAGGCGGCGTCGGTCGACGGCCGGGCGGCGCCGACAGCGGCGGCAGTGGCGCGCGAATAGGGGCGGCGAGGCACGAGGGTTTGGGCATGGGGGAGAAAAGGTCGGGTTGGAGAAGAAAGGGTTAGGTGGCAATTTCGTTAATAAGACTTGACTCGTCTTCGGCTCGAGTCAAGTATAATAACTAAGTCGTATTAAATCCTAAAAAAATCCATAAAAATTGGGAAAAATCCTATAAAATCAAATAACACCAAAACATCATAATGATATGCTCTAAAACTATCAACCCACCCAAAATGCCCGTAACGCGTCCTAACACGGTACACGGCCTAAAACTAATTCTACGATCCACTATATATAAAAATAAAATAAAAAAATCACTGGCATACTCTCATATATCTGATAACTCATTCTGTTCTGCTGTGTTCATGACGTTATCATCATATACTTGGGTACGCATGACCCTCATAGCTCATACACGCGACTGGCATCGGCTCGGTACACGTGCCCTGAAACTGACTCAACTCGAAAAAATAATGGTCGACCCGACCGGTTCTGAATATAAAACCCTAACTCGAATCGTGGGTTTTACACCTCTGCTGGCTGCTGTTGTCTCGGGCTCCATTTGCGGATCTAAATTGGGTCGCATGTCACAGCCTAGACGGCTGCGAGATTGGGTCCCCTAGTCGTGGCCCTCAGAGCACATGGCTGCAGGAGCATGGACTGCCATCGCAGCCCCCGGGTTCCCAGCTCTGCTCCTCCCTGCCGGCTGGATGCCAGCTGCAGCCAGCTTGCTGCAGGACACTGCTTCACCGACCACCATAACATGAACCTTCACATAGCTCCACAAACCAAAACATGATCCAAAATATGAACCAAAGCTCTGATACCGCTTGTTGGGAAATATACACTCCAGCGAAAATAAGCCAGAAAATATTTCCCCTACTAGATGAAATGAATAGGAGACACCTACGATACAAACAGATGGAAACTTTCCTCCCAATTTAGAGAAAAGAAAACCAACCTACTCGATAAACATTGATTAAGAAATCTCTTACAATCAAGTATCGAAATAAAATTTGAGAAAACTCTCCTAACCTAAATCAGATTAATAACAAAATCTGAAAAATACATTTCTTGAGAAATTGAGAAAACTAACATACACCTCAAATGAAAAATGGATCAATCTCACACCCTGGATTACGACCCCACTTCAACTTGAGATGATGAAAAACTTCTCCAAACTCTCCCCTTGTGAGTGAAACCATTCCCCGTTATATGTGGAAAACTTCACCCAATACATGTAGAAAATTCTACCAAAGTGTGAAAAATTTCACCCCAATAAAAGAGAAATTTTACCCAAATGTAGAAAACTCCACCTAAAAGAGTAACACTACTCCCAATTACAATCCACAGACAAAGGCAGAGAAAGAAAAAATTAACCACTGTTGATGTTGTCGAAGAACCCGAAATCATATCTTCACCTCACAACAAACAATTTCACTTTCTTCTCCCACATGCACTACCAATAGTAACCTTGTCTAGATTTGTAATCCCTCAAGTCTCCCTAAAGGAGAACACTCCATGGAACTTCCCCAAAGGGAAAGCACACCGAACACATACCTTTAATAACATATTTATAGACTAGAGATATGAATACCACTTAGAAATGAAGAGCCAACTCCAAACACTACTTCTTGAGCATTGGAATCCTCACAAATAAGTCTCTTCACGTATTCCACAAATTCTCATCGAATTCATCGTACCTCTTAATTTATCTTCATGTCTTCACGACTTTCAATGTGACTGAACACGTTCTCATGGGAGGGAATATCTCAACAATGCCGAACCTCGTAGAAGGAATCGGTGGGACAACCACCTCTGCTGCACATTGCATGGGAATTCGAATACCGACAATTACCAGCCCAGAAGAAAGATTAAGAAGAAGATCAGACGTTAATATTATTCAACCACACGACACCAATTTCTGATATCCTTTGAGGAAGCCATGACAAGAGGCCAAAGAGGATGATGAGAATTTGCCGGAGGGACGGCCGGAGCTTGCAGGCGTCGAGCAAGGGAGGTAGAAAACGACATGTTCCGACGAGGAATATATGTCTGTATACGAAGAGTGAGGTGGTTGTGACAGTTTTTTTTCATTTTTTTTTAAAAATTTTGAGTAGATTAAGATAAAAATTGTTATTATAAATAATATAGAATTTATCTAGAGATATTAAATAAGACAGTCTTGTGGCATCACCCTCGTTGGTAGTAAATTTAATGTTAATATTAATCAGGAAATCAAATCAAATTTGATAACTTTACAATAATTTTATTGATGATATATTAATATATGTTTGAAAATTGACCTAATTGGTACATCAATAATATTTATAAATAATGTCAACCCTAAAGAATGAATAAAATGAGGAACAAAATTATCAAATTTTATGTGTTATTCACTTCTTTTACCCTCTCTATTAAAATCTATCCAAATTCGTAACAATTCCTATTAGAAAGGCTTTTAATTCTGTTTGAAATATGCATGTGCATAAGTACTAAGATGCTTTCAATTGGTATGTGAAGGCTTCTCATCTGATTTGTTATGTAGTGAACGGGGAAGGTAAAAGCTTCGTTTTGGGAATATCACCTTATCTTTAGCCTGGAGTTGGTACTTGGCACAGTCCGGCCAAGTCTTTAGTCTGGGACCAAAATAATAAAAAAACTTTGTGAGCGTACCAAATAATAATATATTAATACGTGAAAATGATGAAATATGCTTACGGCTTCATAATACAACATATAATCGAATCGATTGACCTATTTTTTGGTCATACAATCGACCTGTTATGTAGTGTTTGAGGTTTGCTGCTGGATGGGCCTTACTGGGTTGGGTGTGTCTTAAGCAGTTAAGCTCGTTGGGTTGTTGTTCAAAAACCGGGCTGTCCCATTGAACTCATTGTTTTGCTTCCTAGTTTTTAAAATTCCGTATATGACAATCGTTTTTATTTAAATAATAATAAATGATTTAACTAAATATATGTCTAAAATAGATACAAGTTTCATGACATGCAAAGAAATTTCAAAGCTGCCCATTGTGAGTCATGACTCAGAATGAGCACAGAAGCTGAAAGCCTCAAATGAAACTCGTAAAAAGAATCTCCATACAAAGTGGCAGATTTTAGTCATCTTCTTCTTCAATTTCTTTCATCGCCACCTGACACGGCCCATGGGAGTTGGTATCACAGTTTTCAACTCCGGCGTCCACCCGCTTCCTACCTACACGTACGTCAATGGCCACCCACATGATCTGAGAGCTCGATATAATGTGCAGCATTCATTTCAATCAATGGCCTTTGTTCCCATCTATCCTTTGCAGTTATTGCTAACACGAGAAAAATGGTGAACTGCCTCAACTGCCTCATGCAACGAGAGAAACAGCCCCATGTCCAAGAACGATCCCTTCTACCAAACTATTTGACTTGTAGCCATATTGAATGTAGCTTCAGAATTTCTGTATACATGACTAACAAGCAAGCAAGTTGTTGCTATAGTAAAACCCAGATCAGTAGGTCCATTTAAAAACAAACCTGAGGACATAACTAGTCATTCATTAATTCCTCCACCAGTCAGTGCTGCTAGTACGTAGTGCAATATGTTGGAAATTACTTACAATGCATGCATGTAGAGAACGACGACTTTAACCTTGAATTGTTTCTTCAAAGTCAAACATCTTCACATGGAAAAGAACATTCAGATCATGTGTTGACTAACAGGATTAATATAGTGAAGGACCATATCTAGAGTATAACAGAAGGGATATATTGATTGGGCAACGTAAGGTTTCATGAATTATGCCTTCTCAATGATTGGTTGACACTAATACCACTCGTTCCTTTCTTCCTTGATTTCCTGCTTTGTTTAACATATCATCCTGTTTTGCTTGCATCATTTAGATTTGAAGTGTGGGATATAGATTCTCTCTCATTAAATTAAAGCATAAACCCATTTCTTGGCTTTAAGAACGTAGCATTAACACTTAAAAGTGTTTTACATTTTCATTATGAGTTAACCAAACAAGATGATTACATTAACTCTTTCAATCAATTCTCAACTACTGTTAAACAATAAATTCTCTCATTTCTGTCACAAAGTAATGCACGTAACTACTGCAATTTAGCTTGTATTTAATTCATTACATGTCTAGTCGACCCATGAATAAAGACTCTACTGTTACTGGTCACCACGACTGATTAGCAAAAGAGTCAACCATTCTTCGTAATTAACTTAATTAATCTCCATTGATTAATTAAGTAGTCACAAAAACTAAATCTGAGCTCAGCATGGGAGGGCATTCAACAGTGACTTTCATTATTCTGATTGAATATATATATATATATATATATATATATTGTCAATATATAATGCAAATCAAGTTAATAAACAGGCAGTCAATTCAAACAAGTAATTAACTCTTCATTTGTCGCTGAGAATAATGAATACATTAAGGCATGACAATGTACAACCAAATGTAAATGTGGTGTCTTACATACCGCAAATGAAGATAAGAGAAAGGTCATAATTATATGGTTTTTTTGACCTGGGCTATTTCTTGATACTTGGTAGTGATCTGCCACTAAACTTTAGTTTGGCTTTCATCTATGTATGTATATATAGAATTTGGAGATGCGTGGGGACTAACTTAAGATGAACATGTAGCAAGGCAATGGTGAATGAGTGCTAATAGTTTCAATGTGGCTCATTGGATTGGCCACCTGCATCATGTTTTCATGGCAACCTCTTTGAGCCAATCAAAGTCGAGGAAAATTTTTGTAGTACACAAAGAATTTCCTTTGTTTTTTATGGAGTGGCCAGCCCGTTATGTATCCCATGATTTTCCTTGTGCAGTTCTTATCAGTTTTAGCTTTCATGCCATGGTTGTAAATTGTTTGATGGATTATGCACTGATTTGTTATAATTAATTACCTCTTACAATGAATAGGCTCTTAATATGGATTTTAATTCATTTAAATTAATATTTAAAAATCCGTGCAACAATAAAGTGACAAATTCATATATATCACAAGAACTTCGTCACGCAATGATTAATTAACATGAACTTCCGAAGTAATTATCAACAAATTATACACCTAGAGTGATTATAGCATCAAGACAAGATTAATATTAATGTTTCTCAAGAGCTGTACGTACATTAATGTGAATATTTTTTTGTTCAATTTCAAAGCAAGCAAGTTCTTTTAAACATGATCATGTGCAAGGGAAAAGAACAGAAGTGTTTTAGTTCACAAGTGATTGACAAAACAAGAAATCCAATGGTCATTTACAGATTATTGTCATACTACAGTGCCCATGATTTTCACATATATGCAGTACATATTTTGTAGTATCTCGGCATCTTACAAGCACGCTTTGCAAGTGCTAGACAGTGTATATTTACACTATATGGTCGTTGATCACATGAAATTTGTTAACATAGACCCTGAAACCAAATCAAGGCCCCTTTTCTTAGCTCACTGCTTTCAATACCAGCTCCCTCATCTAAACAAACAGCTTCTTCCTGATGAGTACTAGTCCTTTCCTGCGACAACACAACCACCAGACATATAGCCACCCATTTGATAATCAAATGAAAGAAAAAATGATATTGAATTTAGTGTTCATCAAGCTAAAATCAACAAATTGATGAACTGATTCTTTGCATTCAAATTACCTGCAGCTTGCTATCTGACTCGACAATTTTTTTCTTCAGATCAGTACTTTCCTCAAAATACTTCATTTCACTAAGCTGATAATCATGGTAGCAACAAAAGTTGTCAAAATATTGATCTCGTCACCAATTTGGACAAAGGAAAATTATATTTCATCCCTATATATATATTGAGAATCTTAGATGACCTTGAGACTATTGACAGGAGAAGTAGCAGTGTCTTGTAGATCGTCATCTTCAAAAGCACCTGATCTGCTCCTCCTTTTCTTGAAACTCAGTTTCTTCCAGCTGCTCTTAGGTCCAAGCCACATCTCCTTGTTCTTGGTTACATGCCATGTAGCAGCCATCGATGCAGCATCTGATATCAAAGACGACGACCCACCATGGCCCCGTGAACTATCTTCCTTCTGGTCTACTGATCTAATTTCAGCAGTAGCTGGTTCAGAGAAATCTTCCAAGTAATAGGTCCAACTGGTCTCCTCTGGAGATTCTTCTCTATTAGATGGCTGTAAAGAACGTTGGTCCTTTGGTGAAGAAGAGCTAGGACCCATTATGGATCAGAAAATAAGTGATCGATTGTAACAAGAATTATTGAAGGAAGAAAATTGCAAACTGTGATCGATGCCCAGCTTGAGGAATTAACAGAAGGGGTTTATATACACACATGTAATTGATTAATAGAATGATCCGCGAAAGAGTCAAAAGTTGTGACAGTGTCCAACCACCATAATTAAACACAAAGAAAAGTGGGGAGGGGAAAACGCAGATGGGTCCATGCTTTGTATTGGGTTAATCACAGGGATAATCGGTGATTTATATATAAATTAATGAGAAAACTTTATGTCATAAACTATATTTTAGATTAAGAGAGGCCCATAAAATCTATTTCAAATCTCTTTTTAGGGCCCAAAGGGTCTACAATGGTATCGTAACCTGGTTAGTTGGTTTTGGTAAATTGCCTCAGTTTTTCTAAATTGGAGCATCCTAAAATTTTATTCATGAAATTTCACTATAATATATACACTTAACGTATGGTAAGGGAGAGATAATTTGATGGTATGACGTGTAAGGGGGAGTATTGTTAGCTTAATCTCACATTTGTTTCTTGTTTCTTGTAACTTCACTACGACCTAACATTAGTTTGTTAACATGTAGACTTAGCATTAACATGTGGTGAAGGAGAAATAATGAGGGTGGTATGATGTTTAAGGGGGAAAATCATTGGGTTAATCACACATTAGTTTCGAAGGTAATTAGTAACTTATATATATAGGCTAATGAGAAAATTTTATTCCATGAGTTAACTTTTATATTAAAATAAGCCTATGAAACCCATTTTAAGTCATTTTTAGGGCCTAAAGGGCCCAACACTTCATAGCCGGAGGAAGTTGATATGCAAATTGAAGATGAAGCTCCCAAAACGGTTACATGTTAACATGCCATGTTCAATATTTATTTCTTATATAGCTAAAACAGTACAGACGATATATAAATACTTATAAATTTGTTTTTATACTGATCTTGTTCGAATCAACGGTTTAAATTTTTTTAGAGTGATGAAATTTGTTATCTTTATTATCAACCATAAGCCTCATAAATAAATAATAGGATGACGGTGCAAATAAACCGGTAGTTTACTATTATAATTTTTTTCACACATTAAATATTCCAATATTAGTTACTTTTGTGCATATAATTACAAGAAAAATGCCAACACAAACAAACGCAATCAATTATAGAGCCCCTGGAGCCGTGATTCTTTGGATGGTAGTGAGACAATTGCCACAAAGTGAGGTAAGGTATGGTGTATTGCAAGAAGACGAAAGTGGAAGAGATGAAACGGTAGCGTGATTTTTAATGGAAAGCGTTTTCAGTCGTCTTCTTCTGCTTCCCAACCACACTTGGTGCCGTGCTCTCTTTCTAATCAGTTGGAAACTGCGATCTCCAACCGACCAATAACAATCGACTTTGGATAGAAAAGGTAGCACTGATCATCTTATAAAATAAAATGACGTCAAGAGAAGAAGTTAATGAAGGGGAAGACGACCACCAACTTGTCTCGGGAATATTGGCTAGCTATTATAATCTTCGAAATGATAGGTTTTTACCATTTTTGAGTTTGGTTTCTTCAAGGTGACAAAATAAAAAAGTTAGTTCATGCACTCCACATATAAGCCATGCAAGCTAAGTATCTTGGCCTAGCCACACTCATAATTTATATATGCGTTCATTTTCAGACAGGAAAATATTTTTTTACATAGGCTTTTGTAATGCCAGTCTTTGGGCGCGCGGCGCATCAAACACAGCTTGACGCCCATAGTTTTAAATAAGCCAGAAGAGCACAATGGGCCCTTCTTTTTCTAAGGGATGACCTTTACCCATTCCTTAGCCTGAGGTAATGTTGCAACGAAACAGAGATTAAGGGAACTTATCGTGCACCGGCAAGCTAT
Organism: Piper betle; assembly: GCA_033002965.1. Lineage (NCBI taxonomy): Eukaryota > Viridiplantae > Streptophyta > Magnoliopsida > Piperales > Piperaceae > Piper > Piper betle. The sequence goes on along the minus strand of JAURVB010012661.1, from coordinate 19,458 downwards.
CATTCAGAAGCTTACATTTTAAGATTAAAACTATTGTCGAACCACAATATTCGAATTAGCAAGGCATTTCCCTGCATCACGTAGAGACAACTATTAAAACATTGTGCATTCCATAGCAAGTAATTCCTCTGGCTGAATTGGAAGGTCGACTCTGCGATTTCCACCAAGGATCCATTAATCTTGCTGGTTATAGACACAGCTAGCTAGGTGTCCACTTTATGTCAAAAAGTCGAGTTTGCATCAAATGCTAGCTCTCACAAGTGTCAGAAGGATATTGATTATCAAAGATTGAAGTTATGAACCTGCAAATGGACGAATACAACCCGCAAATCGTAACGTTTAACTTGATTCCTTGCAACAAGGTTCGGTTAAGTGCACGAGTCTATGGTCGTTGGGACTGTATTTAACTGTTTCAATGCAACTTAGAAACCGATACCCTTTTGCTTCTCCTTTTGACAAAAAACTGAATCAGAAATCAATATCCAGCTTATCTAAAGAGAACTTCCAGATATGAGTTGAATGCTAACTCAAAACATGTCAACAATTTCCTCGATGAAGCCGGTATTTTGTAATCACCGTTGGTGCCTGCCTTCTAGATCTGCATTTTTTTCAATTAAAACACACTACCTACCAAGAGGAATAGCAAAAATCCTCTGCCAGTGCTGCGTCCAGATGTATCAATTCAGGAAAATATCATTGACCAATGTCAACCTCTATCACTGATGCTCACAGTTACATCCTCCACCAAGGATTCCCGGCCTCATAAAAACATTTCCCATCATCCCAGGATATTTGGCAAGCCTGAAGACCAATAGCAACACTCAGCTCTTTCCCATGGCAGGAAATCCAAGTCTGAACAGCCTTTGCTCTCTTCCACAGAACAAATGCGTGTCACGCCTTTCCCAATCGAGTTAATCATAGGATCTGCCGATTCTGCAATAGCAGCAGGCATGTACATGGAATCACCCGCCAATGAGCACCAATAGCCGCTAATTGTGAACAAATCTGCATCCAATTCAGTCCTGTTAAACCCACATGTATATGACATTAAATGGAATCCAATGACACCAACATCAAAGGAAAGCAAACCCTTTTGGGGTTAGGTTCTGTTTTGGTATTTGCAAAATATCTTTCACAAGCTGTGAAGGCACTCATATTTGATGATAATGCAATGATCATATTCATAAGATAATAGTGAAAATCATTGTGTTCTCAACCCAATTGCAGACGTGAAAATTCTTGCAAGGGATGTAACATAAATAATAGACAGTCGCCTCAGCAAAGTAGTTTAGGAATGGAAACTTACGGGAAGATGACCAAGCATTTACAAGCAATGAAAACATCAAAATAAAACATGATCTAAATAGCTTGGAACGTGAAATATAATAAGCCCATTCTGCATGGTTACTCATATTTCTACATGCGATATAGCAGAAGTTGGCCATAAAAAGGCTACATAAGAACTTAGTCAGTTGACTCACACAGGGATCTTGGATTCAATACTCGAAGCAAATTTAGATAACAAAAACAAAGACACGTCAGAAAACAAAAAATAGCTTTCTTGCGCAGATAGAAAAAGGACAAAAGGTCAAAACACATGCACAAAGAAGGGGAATAAGTCAAGTACCTGATCGGTTTTGCCAGTCGAGAGGTTAATCTTACATTCATAAGCCATGTCTGTTCTGGGCCATCCACAGTCTTCAATGCAGTAGCTTTTCTGAATGACAGCACTTGGCCACGGAACCTCCTTACACTCTACCACTTCGACTTCACAGAGATGCCATCTCTTTATAAAATCTGAAAAATACAAAAAGTCCCAAGAATGAAGACCATGGCATTGGACTGCAGAGAAGGATCTAAAATCGATCCATCAACTCACATGAGGAGATATTGCCACAATAAAGTTTGTACCTTTAGAAACAACTGTTGGGGCAATATTCAAAGGCCTCATATAATGGGATAATACTCCAAGAGGCACAGGAGCTGCAGCAAGTGCAAGATAAATCTTTTTACCTGTTTTTCCTGCTATTAGCAAAAAAAATATAAGAAAAACATATCATAAAATCAAGAGTTAAATTTCAGACAGTCAATAAGAGAACATACTAAAGATACAACATGGAAAATCTTAAATACTGACCAGAGAACCAGTTATGCAATAAATGAATTGATGAATTAAAATTTGTTAATAAAGTCAAAAAGAGGAGGGCATATATTGTGAAAATTTTTAGCAAATATTTTAACAAAAAGGGTGTCAGAGCATTGAGAATATCTTCTAGGGTGCTAGGAGAAAAAGAGAAAAATAGAGTGACGTCAAAAAATGACAAAGCAATCAAGATGATATATATGTAAAGAAGTGCAAAAGCCGCTAAAATGCCAACATCCAGTTGATGGCCAAAAACTTACTCTTATCTTCCCATGAAAAACAGAGCAGTAATCCTTTGTCCTCTCAAAGACAACATTGCCAAATGCAATGGATAAAGAGATTAGTCAGCGTTGAGAAATAATGTTTCACCCAACTAGTAAGATGATAATAACCAGGATATCACGAACCATCCTTCAGTGCAATTATCAATCCGATGTGCAGTTTTTAAGGGTTCCTTAAGTGCCAAAGCACGGGTTGGGTAGCACGACTTTCTTCTATGTTATCTGTTGTTCCACCTACCTGCATAGAGAAGGTGCACCTGTGAATATTCAGAAAAGAGGTTGGTCATTTAGGGGATGGTTATCAAATGTTTTACATATCAAATTTCTTGCAAATGTGTGTGTTGTATAGAGAAGAGAGTGTCAAATCATAGATGTTCTAAAAATTATTTACTGAAGTTCCGGCAGGTTTGTCCAGGACAACATAAGATTCTGCCACTGCAATTATTCTCGATTACCAGTCAATTTCGTAAGACCTAGATAACAACTTACATCAGTTATTTCCTTGGGAATGAGATAACCTGTGGATATCATATCCTTAATTTTGAGATTAAACTCAGTTGTCTTTCTGTAAATTTGTCTTTCACAAGTAAATACTACCTACTAATTGCAACACAATCAAAACCAATCTTGATTGTAGTGAGTTCTAATGACGAATAAAGCAACAATGGCAGATGTAAAGAAAGCATCGTAAAGGACCATACATCCGTGATTTATAAAACATACATAAATAGACAAGAACTCTCAGATCAATGATCTCCTTAATTCGTGTGAGCAGAAAGTGAGATGTGGATCACATGGTTGGCCGCAGAAGAAACCAGTCAGCTAGAATGCAACAATACTGACCACACACCTTGAAAAGCGGTTTGGATGCACATGTACACGCAAATAAGTACCAGCCTCAACATATTCATCAGGACTTGTAATTCGAAAGGACATTTGTGCTTCTCGTACAGCCTTTCCTTTGATGGAAACTCTTCTCTTGAGAACTGAAGGAGCCGTTACTTGTTTGAATATGCGAATCTGCTCAGGAGTGGCGGTTGGGGGAGGCTCAGGACATACTAATGCATAATATACAGCACCAAAGTCAATAAGATCTGCAACAAACCTTAAAAATCCAATACCCATTACCAGGTTGTGTTAAAATTTGTGGGAAACTATAACAACAGGACAACGTACTTAGCAGAAGAGAAAAAAGAACAACACTCACAGAGGAGGAAGTCCTACAGATTTGCAAATATAATGAAGCACTGGACCCCCTTCCAATACAACAAGATGTCCAATCCTTGGTGGGCCATTCTGTGATGGACATGGAAGCAAGCGAGTGTATTCAAGATATCTGCAGCCAACCCAAGTGTAGGATGACGATAATAATAAAATAAAAACAAGCCAGGAAAAAAAATTTAATAAAAAAGAAATAAATGAGGTTGGCCATCCAAAAATAGTGTCGCTACCGAAACACATGCCAATAGATTGAATTGCGCAGCTTAGCAGAAAGATGCAAGTAAATCTTTTCAAAGACAATGAACAACTACAACTTGAAATTTAACACTTCTATACATGACGAACGTAGGGGGGAATTAAAGATTATAACATAAAAATCTAAGTCAATGGAATAATTTCATATTGCTTCTGCTAAATAAAATATTAACGCTCCAACAAAAGATAGCGTCTCTAACAAAACTCAAGCGAGTAGATTCAGCTGTCCAGCTTAGCAGTGTGAAGCAATTAATTGTATTGGGGAGATATTTTAAACATTTACGTAAAAAGCTAAAACATTCGATTTATCACTTCTTCCTCTAATATCAAAAATTGTGAAAAAGAAACCTTCCAACTTGTACCATAAATAGCAGTTCAAGACAAGACAATTTCACACTGATTATTATAAATAAATAAAAGAAAACAAAAATTAAGACAACAACATCAACAATACAGAACAACTTTCCAGCTTCTATCAAACAAAAACCAGCTAAAGAAGCAAGTTTGCACCATCTCAACAAGAAAAATGTGGGAAGCAGCAGTCGCAAACTAGAAGAATAAAAATGAACAAAGAGGCAATACACACATCAAAAGAGCAGCCGAGGACATCCGAACCAACAGTTCCGGAGGGCGGAGGAGGTGCAGTGCCGGCGGGAAGCGACGATGAGGGAAACGGGGACCTGCGGCGGGTGAGCAGAGGGGAGGAAGTGGAGAAAGACAGGATTTTGGAGTGAAGGGGTTGGAGAAGGTGGAGCTTGGACGTTGCAGCAGCCCAAGAGGCGGCCATGGCCATGGAGCTCCGATGCACACTTCCAAGAGCTGCGGCAAGTTTCTGCCCCGGACAGGAACAAAATGGCTTGGACACGGACTACAAGTACACAACAAAGAAACTTAGACAAACGGTGGTCATGGTGTATAGAAAGAGAGAGAGAGAGAGTGTGTGGAAATGGTACCTGTCCTGTAGCACAGCCAAGATGTTACACTTTCCAGTCGTTGGATTGATTCAATCCAACGGCTGGAAATGGTTACGAGCTCCACAACCCCACAACACCCTGCCAGCGTTTTTCTTCCCCTGCCTGGCCGCCGCGGCCCTTTCCCTGCCGCAGCCCCGCTTCCCCCAGGCCCCACCCCCTGCCGCTCCCGCCCCTCTGCGCCGGCGTCTTCCTTGACCCCTCCGACTTCGGCCTCGAGCACGACGTCGGTTCGGACCTTTCCTTCCCCCTCCTCGTGCCGCCGCTACAGCCGCTGCCGCCCCGGTCATGCCCGCTCCTATTCCACATCGTCAGCGACTTGCGATGTCTTTTTAGCGACAACATTTGGCTAGCGAGGCGGCTGCGGCCTGGGGTGTGGCATCGCCGACGGTGGGTTCGAACAGGGGCGCCTCTGTTATGGAGCGAGTCAGGAGCGTCGAATTGTGAGATTGGCAAGGCAGCGACAGCACAGGGAAGCGACGTAGCTAGCTGGCAGCAGGCGGTCGGCGGCGAGGTTGTCGACGATAGGGGTGGCGCGGCAAAACAGGGGAGCAGGGGCGATCGGTAGGCAGGGGAAGAAACAGGGGAGAAGGTCGGGGGTAGTTTCGTAATAAAAACTTGACTCGCTCCCGACTCGAGTCAATATTATAAAATATATCCTAAAAAATATAAAAAATATATAATAAAATACCATAAAATAAAATAATCAAATTCTAACTCGAATAACATGCTATAAACCAAATAGCCCACCAAAAACTAATAAATTACGCGCTTTACTGCGATAAAGGGGAAAAAAAGGGCGACAATAATTTCGTAATAAAAATTTGACTTACTCCCAATTCTAGTCAATATTACAAAATAAATTAAAAAAATAAAATAATTTCGTAATAAAAATTTGACTCTCTCCTGACTAGAGTCAATATTATGAAATAAAGTTAAAAAAATAAAATAAAATAATTTCGTTATAAAAACTTAGACTCGTTCCCGACCCGAGGTGGCAGGCCACGACTCCAGATCGAAACCTGGACGAGGCCCATCTTTGCCGGGTAGGGGAGAAACTTGACTCGCTCGATGGGGGAGAAAAGAGAGTTCGTGAAGAAAAATGAAATGATAGCAATTTTGTAATAAAGGTTGACTCGCTCCTGACTCGAGTCAATATTATAAAATACATCTTGAAAAATATGAAAAAAATAAAGTAAAATACCATAAAATAAAATAATTACCATAAATAAAATAGTCGAGTTCAAATGGATTATATTATTTTATGGTATTTTACTTTATTTATTTTTCATATTTTTCAAGATGTATTTTATAATATTGACTCGAGTCGGGAGCGAGTCAACCTTTATTACAAAATTGCTATCATTTCATTTTTCTTCACTAACTCTCTTTTCTCCCCCATCGAGTGAGTCAAGTTTCTCCCCTACCCGGCAAAGATGGGCCTCGTCCAGGTTTCGATCTGGAGTCGTGGCCTGCCACCTCGGGTCGGGAATGAGGCTAAGTTTTTACAACGAAATTATTTTATTTTATTTTTTTAAGTTTATTTCATAATATTGACTCTAGTCGGGAGAGAGTCAAATTTTTATTACTAAATTATTTAATTTTTTTAATTTATTTCGTAATATTGACTAGAGTTGGGAGTAAGTCAAATTTTTATTACGAAATTATTGTCGCCCTTTCTTTTCCCCCTTTATCGCAGTAGAGCGACGTAATTTATTAGTTTTTGGTGGGCTATTTGGTTTATAGCATGTTATTCGAGTTAGAATTTGATTATTTTATTTTATGGTATTTTATTATATATATTTTATTATATTTTTTAGGATATATTTTATAATATTGACTCGAGTCGGCAGCGAGTCAAGTTTTTATTACGAAACTACCCCCGACCTTCTCCCCTGTTTCTTCCCCTGCCTACCGATCGCCGCCGCTCCCCTGTTTTGCCGCGCCACCCCTATCGCCGACGACCTCGCCGCCGACCACCTGCTGCCAGCTAGCTACGCTGCTTCCCTGTGCTGTCGCTGCCTTGCCAATCTCACAATTTGACGCTCCTGACTCGCTCCCAATAGAGGCGCCCCTGTTCGAACCCACCGTCGGCGACGCCACACCCCGGGCCGCAGCTGCCCCGCTAGCCAAATGTTGCCGCTGAAAAAGACATCGCAAGCCGCTGACGATGTGGAATGGGAGCGGGCATGACCGGGGCGGCAGCGGCGGCGACTGGGAGGGGGAAGGAAAGGTCCGGACCGACGTCGCGCTCAAGGCCGAAGTCGGAGGGGTCAAGGAAGACGCCGGCACGGATGGGCGGGAGCGGGGTGGGGCCGGGGGAAGTGGGGCGCGGCTGGGAAAGGGCCGCAGCGGCCAGGCAGGGGAAGAAAAACGCCGGCCGGGGGTTGTGGGGTTGTGGAGCTCGTAATCATTTCCAGCCGTTGGATTGAATCAATCCAACGGCTGGAAAGTGCAGCATAGCCATCTTGGTTGTGTTGCAGGACAGGAACCATTTTCTCATATATATATATATATATATATATATATATATATATATAGGGTAGCTAATTGAGCGATCAAACTCGTAAGTAACGTTATTAATTGAGTGAGCCAGCTCGTGAGGGTTTAACATTCGGCTTGGCTTGACTCGACTCGAAATTCGATATTTAAATACTCGAACTCGAACTCGAATCTTATGAGCTAAACTTAAGAAAGGTCGTGTTCGACTCGACTCGACTTAGTTATAACTCGAACTTGACTCAAACTCAACTCGTAGCTCGACTCGATAAAATAATATAATAATATAATTTTTATATTATATTATATTTTATTTATATTATATATATACAATATAATAACAAAAAAATGAGATAATTGAGATGGTAAGTATTTAAGTTGATTACCTCAAGGTTGTGGGTTCAATCCACATTGATTGTATTTTTTTAAGTGAGGTAATTTTGACTTTTAATCAAGCCAGTTTTAAGCTCACGAACGAGCTGGGTTTGAGCTCAGGAAAATTGAATAGTTTAAGTGTATCCGAACTCGAGTCGAGTCGAACACATAAAAGATATTCGAGTCGAACTCAAGCATGTATATTCAAAACTCGTTCAATCTTGAGTCGAGTTCGAACGAGTTTTGAAACTATTCAAGCCGAGTTCAAACACAAGTTGAGCTCGGCTCACTCGCTCGATTAGCACCCCACCCCTACTCGTAAGTATTTAGCGTTTGGCACAGTTTGACCCGACTCAATACTCGATATTTAAATTCTCGAGGTCAAACTCAACTCGAATTCGAATCTTACGAGCCGAGCTTGAACAAGTTTATGTTCGACTCGACTAGACTTGGTTATAACTCGACTCGTAGCTCGACTCGTACTCGATTCGATAAAATAATATAACAATATAGTTTTTATATTATTTATTAATATATATATATATAATATAATAACAAAAAAGTGAGATAGTTGAGATGGTAAGTATTTAAGTTGATGACCTCCTCAAGGTTATGGGTTCAATCCATGTTGATTATATTTTTTTAAGCGAGGTACTTTTGACTTTTAATCGAGCTAGTTTCGAGCTCACAAACTAGCTGGGTTTGAGCTCGGGAACGAACTAGCTGGGTTTGAGCTCGGGAACGGGAAAATTAAACAGTTTTGATCTCGAGTCGAGTTTCGACCTATTCAAGCCGAGTTCGAATACAAGTTGAGCTTGGCTCGCTTGCTCGATTAGCACCCCTATATATATATTAGCACCAAAAAGACATGACATGGCCCTATCTTGCACAAGTTAATTCTAGTTTCACAATGTCCGGTTGAATGCTCTGATTCTGACCTCGGTTTTGAAGTCGATTAAACAACATGAATATATTTTAATCAATAATTTTATATTAAAAATCGACTCTAGGAACCTATTGAAAACACGAGAGAAAATTTATGTTAAGATGACATTCCAGAACACCTTAATATCAATGTCATCGTTCATTTTTCAAACATTCAGCTACGACTTGAGAGATTAGTTTGATCTCTTATCAAGATCATTATGGTAATCTTTTAAAGTACCCAACAAGCTATGCATCTTCCCATGAGTTGAAGCACGGTTGGTAGATGAGGTATCCTTAAATCATCGGGATTTGTAAGTTATTATTCACCTATACCTTCACCTATGCCTTTACATAAAAGATATTTGAGTCAAACTCAAATATATACATTCAAAACTTGTTCGATCTTGAATCGAGTTCGAACGAGTTTTAAATTATTCAAGCCGAGTTTAAACACTGGTTGAACTCGGCTCGTTCGCTCGATTAGCACCCCTACTCGTAAATATTTAGCGTTTGGTTCGGCTTGACCCGACTCAATATCGACATTTAAATACTCGAGGTCAAACTCAACTCGAATTCGAATCTTACGAGCTGAACTTGAGCAAGTTTATGTTCAACTCGACTAGACTTTGATTATAACTCAAACTCGATTGTAGCTCGACTCATACTCGATTCGATTATATAATATAATAATATAATTTTTATATTATTTATTAATATATATATATATATATATAATAATAAAAAAATGAGATAATTATGATGATAAGTATTCAAGTTGATGATCTCCTCAAGGTTATGGGTCACTCCAACATGTATGAAAGCGGAAGCGAGCTGAACTGCCTTGAGCTTCATAGATTGACAGAAGCATTCTTAGCATATTTTTAATAAAGTTCTAAGCAATCCCACATCCTCTAATCTAATGCAAAAATCTTATTCGTACATGCACATATGAACTACAGCCAACTCTTTATTTTGTTGTATCAATATGTACAACCAAGGGGCAAGTTGACAATCAACCTTGAGCATTTAGCGTGCCCTCTTGACGCCTAAACAAGTTCTTAAAAGACTCTTCCTTCTCATCGACGAAATCCAAGAAGCTAATCAAAGCTTTTAACCAGCTTGCTTCAGAAATTGGACCCGGATTAGACGACGATGAAAGTCGTTGCTCTCTCTGGTATCGAACATATTGCTGAATTGCTCTGTGCAGGAAAACCACAACAGCAGCAAAGGTAGCAAAGCCGCAGAATATAAACAGCCCTTGGAAACATTTTAATTGAAGCTGGTTTGGCTCCAAAGAATACCCTCTTTGTGTAGCACATTTTTCTTTACAGAGCCAGTTGTCATGAATTTTCTTAAGTTCGTCGGTTTCTGATAGTTTGAGGATGGCACTGGACAGATCAGTAGCGAAAGGAGAATCTCTCTGAAATGCCTGTTCATGGGGCAAAATGTCTTTGTATAATCAAATTTCCAAGTTTTCCAATCATGTTACATCAAAGAATTATTCACAAATTTATGTCCCGTTTGTGAAGTGACAAGTATTATTCAGATATGAACAACATGAAAGGAAGGATCACTTACAAATCCCCAGCCGCTCTTGGTGAACATCTGCCCGACAATTTTGAAATCACTTTGCTTTTTGAGGAATAGTTCAATATAAGGTAGCTCGTCAACTATTGCAGCCACACCTCCACTAGCTGTTCCCAATCTCAGCGCCTTCTCGTATTCTTGAGGATTTTTAAGGCTAACCAGCTGTGATGCAGGTATCTTATAAGAATCTTTCAAGTAGCCATAGGCAAAAGACCCCACTTGGTAGCCAATACGCCCCTTGCTTGCAATTAAGCTATCTATGTCGGTGATGGATGATGAAAGCTGCTGCACGGTCAGGATGGAGGTCAAGCTTGCGGTGTAGCTTGAAGTAATCACCAATAAAAGAAACAGCCACACCATCATAACCATTTTACCAAGCGCACTCAGAGTAGATTCTTCTGCAATAGGTATTTCATGTAAGTTCTATCATCTGCAGCCACTTTGTGAGAAACATTTCAATCAGTCACTAACAAAGAAATTACTTAGTACACTAGTGCTCAATAATCACCATCCTTGAAATGCTGGGCTTGAATATAGTGCTAGCCTATCTGAAACAAGATGAAAATGATATTGATGGCATTACCTGGTAGGGAAGACATGTTTGAACAAAGGGCTGGCTATATTATACTAATGTGAAGCAAAAATATTCCAGGGAATGGTGCAACATTCCAAACAACAAAACATTTTTACAAGCACACAATGACTCACACTACTACCAAGAGTACTGTACACTAGTGCTTAAAGTAACATAAACGAACTCCAAAAACAAATCGAGGCACGCACAAACTAGCATCAATATGCTTGGCAAATAAATTGAGACTTGCAATCTTTGCTTACGTTGTGTATTGAACAGAGTTGAGAAACTAAACCTGAGACAAAAAGAAGCAATGAGGATAAATATTAATATCAAGAAATAATGTCGATGTAAAGAAAAAGAAAAATTATCAAAGCAAGGGTAAAAGACAAAAATGCCATCATCACCCTCTAGTTTCCCAATGTGAGGGAGGGCATGAATTTCCCAATTAATATCCAAAAAGTGTTGGGGACATGGCTTCCAAACTAAGATTCATGCAATTATAAATGGCAGGATTTTGTAAGGGAAGATGACCTTCTTGACATCAATCCTCCTCCTTTGTTCGGGCTTGACACCGGCAATGCTCAAGCATTGGCAGAGTTATGACAGTTCAATAATTGAATTATATCATCAAAATTAAGAGAGATAAAACCCTAATAATCTGAGTCCTGTCACTCTTCAGCAGTCAAATAGCTTGGCTGAGTAGCTAAATCACAGTGACTTTAAAACTTGGAAAAAACTTACAAAATTGTAGTAATAAGCTGACGCTTTGGTGGCCCTCGAAAATCATTGTTTACCCTGTGCTCAAGAAGCCAAATAACTCCCCCAATTATAAAGAATGATCCTGCAGTGGCACACCACATTTCCACGCTGAATGGTTGAAGAAAAACCCAAGCATTTGACTTAGTTGTCTTAACGGGTAATACAACAACAAGACCAGTAGCTGTATATGGCTGAGTAAAATCTACAATTTTTGTCCTGCTGGTAACAATGGCAATGTCACCTACCGCTCCATCAAACACCTAAAAGAAAGATAAAGTGTGTCAACTAATAGAATTTGAAGAGTCATAGTGGTGAGATAAAAGAGATTTTTTTTTCTGAAAGAATTTATGTAAGAGGTTTGCTAAACTCACATCTTCAGAGACTAGCCTCACAAGCTCATCGTAACTGGGGTTATTTAGCCCATCTCCAAATGGGACAAACTTATGAGGAATATTGTACGAAATATGTTTCAAAGCTGCTTCGAACACATCAATACTATATCCTTCGATCTTATGGGTAACATTGTTTTCGGTCACAAATTCAGTAAAGCTAGTTCTCCTTGGCACACCAATTCTTAGGGGCTTATTCTCATTTGCAATCTCCCAGCCACGAGGCTTTTCCACGTTTCCGCCAGGCCATACAACACTTCCAAGACGTTGGTTTTGACTAATGTAACGGGCAGATTTCTCCCGTAAAGCTTCTGGTGGTTCAGTTGACAAACCTGAGTAATTTGACCAATAACCAATTGTTTGGAAGGTTCTATTATTGATATTGAAAATCGTGTAAGAACTGTTTATGAGGTTTCGTTCTGAATCAAATTGCAACCTCCCTGTGAGACCATCAAAGTCTGTTTTCCTTAAGTGATCAAGCAGAATTGGTCCACCATCAAAAACTTTGAGCCTTTCCAGCTGGATTGCTGATTTTACTGTCTCATTTAGTTTGGTATGCAACGAAAAGGAAATGTTCCTTCCATCAATTAAATATTCACTAATAGCAATTGCAACTATCCAAACTGCATCATAAGCAAAGAGCCCATATGCATTCAAGCCATGTTTTACCACGGCTTTCCTATACTTTTCCTTCCACCTTATTAAGAAATTGTTCATTTTATCTGATGCTGGAACATGTTGACGAAAGCCAACAACTCCTTCAAGAGAATCTAATATTGCTTTGTCATATGACCTGGCAGGATCTAATGCAGCCGCCAGCCACTCTGATGCAAACCAGACATAGTTTTTAACCATCATGTTAAGCTGTCGGGCTACCTCAAAAACCATGAGTCCAGTGTCAGGATTTGCGTGGACAATATATACACGAGGCTCAGTTGGATAATATTTTCTCAGCACATTTAAAATCTGATTGCGACTTGCTCCAACAGGCAACCCAATCTTAAAATGGAATCTTATTCTTTTCTTTGCAAGTTCACTTTCCAAAAACGAAACTCCATTTCTTCCGTAGTCATTATCCACATAAATGACTACTATATCCTTCCAGTCATAGTAGTCTAATAAGCTTGCCATGGCAGCCATTTGATGTGCATCACTGAAAGTTGCCCTGAGGAAGTAAGGAAACTGGAGGGCAGATAGAGTCGGATCGGTGGCTGCAAATGAGATAAGTGGAACCTGGAGTCCAGTCGCTATGAAAGAAATCATATGAGCAGTTGGAGACGCCTGTGGGCCAATTATGGCAACTACGCCTCTATCAAGTAGCTGCAAAGCTGCAAACAAGAGCTCAAGTTATCAGCACCAATCAAACTAGAGGCACTCCATTATAATCTCTCCCTAGAATTCAACTAATAGGAATAAATATAGCACTTATGAAGAGAAAAATTTGCACTTATTATCTGTGATTATGTTTCTTTCAGTAAAAAAAGGTGTTAACAAGAATGCTACACTCATGAGATGACCAATGAAGCATTGAAAATCACGTTCTAACACACTATGTCGAACGAGCACTCATTTGGTTACCTTTGAGGGATCCTATAAAAACGCTGCAGTTTGAATTTTCCATCAATAAATTTAGCTTGGTTCCGCCAAGAACACTTGAATCCTCATTAATATCGTCAACAGCTGCATTGATGGTGTCCTTTGCAACTTCACCAATTGCTGAATTATAAGTTAGAACTGCACCAATGTTTACAACAGCAGGTCTCTGGCAGTGGACTCCAATTGGCACGGTCAGTACAAAAATAAGAAGAATAAATTCCATGGGTGAACTTCCAGCCGAATAGATCCTCTGGTCCTTTAAAAGATGCAACCTTAAACCTCCATATTCAGCATCCTTGCACTATCTATCAGGCAACACTCGCATAGCTCGCTCCTAATTGCCAAAAACAACGAAGTTTCGATTAGCCGTCCCATTCTTCCAGAGACAGACATGCATCGGTCACACTCGTATCCTGCTAACAAGCACCAAAACAAAAACAGAGCAAATTCTTTCTGCATATGCCATGAAAGAATTAGGTAAAGTAACTGACAAAGTGCATCCGCAGCAAAATTTCTAAGAAGGGAAACAATGAGGCGCAAGCTTTTCATAACTCAATGGATTTAATGAATCTATAACAGGTTGTCACAACGCGACTTCTTGTTATAGCTTTATAAAAGGTGGAGGCTGGACAAACAATCATCTATACAAACAGAACTCAGACTAAAGGTGCAAAAGCATCTGATACTTTCCCAACTGCAAATGACATACAAAAGACCAAATTTAATAACTGAAATTGCAGAAAAAAGTAGCTACATATCCTAAAGAACCTTAAACAAGGGATCGGACAACTAAAAGGCACTGCATCACTTTCATCTTCCTCGCGAAGAAGGAAGTCGGAATTCAGACAACAATAACAATTCAAGTATATAAACAGAGTTGGGAATTAAATACCAACTTGCTAACGCCCTCCACGCTAACTTCACCAAGCAATCAAGCCAGTCAAATCTCCACTTCCAAGTGCCATTACACCCAACCCACAAAGCAACTTGAGCAGATCGTTCTTCACGACATACCCATGTGCAGATTTGCAAGAAAACATATAGCAAAAGCCCAAAATTATGAACAGTTGGGCTGGCCTCAAATGCAAACAGTTTGGTAGTGAGAATGTTCACAGACTGTATTACCTCGTAATTCTGTGCTTGTTGACGCAAGAAGTTGCAGAAGTGAGAACGAGAAAAAGAGGTTGGCCAGGCACAATCCGAAAATTCTGAGCTAATCCTGTTATAATCTTGATATTTTTATTTCTATAATACTAAATAAAAAAGGTGGAGAAGTGGGATTCGACGGTAGCTGAGTTTACTTCGCTCGACCTCTCTTTTTTATTATCGAAAAAAACAAAAAAAATTTATAAAAAAATATATTTTTATTATTAAAAGGTTACAAAATCAGAAGAATTTTTTTGACAATGATAATATTATCCTCTAATTTAATTTTAGAGTGGAAAAAATTAAGCTAAACTAATTTAAAAGTTAAAAAAAAATAACGTAAAAAAGAAACATAGGCGACAAGCCAATAATTATAAGCTTGGTCATGCCAAATGGCCACTAAGGGAGGCAAGATCCCCACGCTGCTGGGGTGGCCAAGGCACTGAGGGCTAGCACACTAGAGGCTACTATTTGGGCCAAGTCGAATTTTATATTTATAAAAAAGATAAATTAAATTTAACTCTTATTAAGTGAAGGTCATTTAGACCATTCATTTTTAGGGTAATTAGACTTGAATTTTCAACTATTTAATAATATCAAAAAAATTTCTCTTTTTGATAAAAAGTTTTTAAAAAATGTTTCTTATCTTAATAAAATATATTTGAAACAAATAAAAATCAAATCAAATATGTAAATTACTAACAAATTGAGCCATTTTTAAGATTTAAAAAGGTTTGAACTTTGAGGTAAATTCACTATGGCACTTGATGTAGTGGACCCTCAAGCCTGGTGATAGTCTGCACAAAAAGTGCAAGTAAAAACAGGAGACAATATTGACTTTGCCATATCAATGAATTAAATTGGGTGATGTGATCACTTTTAGTTACATAAAATTAACGAGAAGTGATTAGTGTGAGTGGTTAGGGGGTATAGGAGATATTTTTAAGAACAACTTATAGTTTGGCTAAAAGTCAGTGTGAGTGGTAAGTATTCCTGCCAATCACGAGGGTGACCCGGGTTCAATCCCGCAACGACACCAAAAACTTGATATGAAAATTATAATGCAAGTACATGTGCCAAATTAAATAATAAAATAATAGGAAAGTATCATTTCACGAGGAATTATTACTAGAAATTTTTAGTTACTATAATTAGTTTAATTAATTGTACTTAAATAGAAATACATTCAAAGGGTGATTAAATTATAGTTTAAGACTAAACTAATCTAAAATATAATATTTAAATCAAATATTTACTTCAAGGTGACAAACCTAGGATTTTTAATATTACTTAGTGATTAAAGTTATAACTTTTACCTACAAATTGCGCACTTGGATTATTAACCACGGGAATTAATTATTTATGGCATCTCTTAGATTCACCATAAACTTATTACTCACACCCAACTCCTTTATCTCTATGAAATTATATATGCAAAATAATATTTTAAGTTTTGCCCTTAACAATTACTCAAGACATATGAATATATCTCTATCTCATATATGAATCACCTAAAATAGATGAATAATGATTATTTTATTCAATGGCAAATTTAATCTTTATATCTCTAAACAAGATCAAATCTCTAAATCAATCAATAGGTAATCAAGCTAATAATAGCATTAATGAACATAATAAAGTAGATAATTCAACATCACAATCACATAAATAAAAATTAATAACTTTATTAATCCATGCACTAAGTGTTATTGAAAATCCTAGAAAAGAATTTACTCCATAAAGTATTCGAATAAACCCAAGAAATTCATATATGATATGAAAGACATCATAAAATTACAAAGAAAAGTAAATCAAAATAAAGAAAAAAAACCACAACCCCTTGTGTGATATGTGATGTGTTATTCATATATATCTTTCGTGCCGTCTCTTAGCCGTCTAATATTGTTCTCCTTTTTTCTTCACAAGAGGACATCCCCTTATATAGAACTTCTCCGTATTTATCTGCCACTCTAAAGATAATTAACAATATCTTATAAAGATCATGTTTATCCTTAATATCTAAGGATATCCTTATCTCCATAGATCTTTATAACATATCTTCATATCACACTTATCCTTAAAGAAAATCTCGCTTATCCTTAGAGTTAGTTGCTATAAACTCTTATTAGTTGGCTAAGGATCGTCTTCTAACTCTTATTCCCGGATATAATAGCATTAATTAGTATTTATTTATAGCAAACTCACAATAATTTCTCACATTATTAACAATATCTAATAAACTTCTAAACTAATAAAATCGAAACATAACAAAAACTCCGTATACAATGCAAAGAATAATAACTCTTTTATAGAGTTATTAAAGTAGTTAGGGGGCATAGGAGATTTTTTAAGAACAACTTATAGTTTGGCTAAAAGTAAGTGATAAAGTGATTTTTATTCAAAGTGTAAGGTAGTTTTCTTTAAGTGTTGAGCCCTAGATATTTTTTTAATTTATAAAATTTTAGAAAAAGGTAATCTTGAGAGCTAAATTATTATAATTTTTAATTTACATATAATTATAAATTATATTTCTTAGACCATTAAATTATTATAGCGACGGAAATTAGATCTATAAGATTTTTAATTTAATTATAATTATAAATTACTTCTCTCTTAAAAAAATAACCAACCCCAATTTTAAATAAAAGTATTTCTGACATCACGTTAGTAAAGTAAAATTCTTTTTTTTTCTATTATGCAAATCGCAATCATTTTCGCTTTCCCAAAATGGGACTATTTTGTTCCTATTTTGACAGATTAAGGTTTTTTATTTTCCAATGCCTACGTTCTTTAAATTAACCAACTAGGGATTGATCAATCATAATTAACTATTTATGGGATTTCCTCCATTAAATTGATATTTTTTTCTCACACTTTCTTTTCGTCTTTTTTACTCTGATCTATGCTATAACAATTGAGATTAGTTATACAAGATTTTTATTTAATTATAATTATGAATTACGCCTCTTATTTTAACTATAACACATTTAGATTATTTTGTGTAGGAATTACATCATCATCCCTCCATGAAGTCTCATTTCTCTATTAAAAAGTAGTGGAAAATCATATAAAATTATAAAAAAATATCATAACTCATATGATAATTCATTAATTAAATTTATTACATATTTTTGGAGTTTTAAATTATATATTAGTTTTAGTAAAGAAATTAATAGGATAAAATTTTCACAAAAAACCTATTAGTGGAAGTAAGACTTTCATCTTAACACATTCTATAAATGGATAACTAATTGATAAAAAATTAATATTTTCATCATGAGTTATCACATTCTTAACTTCTTTATTCTTTTTAAAAATTAACTAAATAGATTTATTTTAATTTTATTTAATGTGAAGTTTGCGCAACGTGGAGGTTATCATGCTAGTTATTTACAATATAAAAGAATGTGGTTTTCTTGACGGACAATCTTTATAAATTTTTTATTGAATTTAATAAATTTTAAAAGGAAAGTAATCTTGACCGTTAAATTATTACAACGGCTGATATTAGATTTATAAGATTCTTATCCTAACTATAATTATAAATTATGAATTATGATTCACATCATAACTAGTAGATTACTATAACGACTAAGATTAGATTTATAAATTTTTTAATTTAGTTATAATTATAAATTATAATTTAGACGATTATGCAAATTACCAATTTTTATATTTTTTTCTTAAAATAGGTTCCAGTGTTTTAAATTTCTAATGCCTTACATTCATCAAATTAACTAATTAAAGACTGTTTCTTTATAATTGACAACATTCCAGCATTCCACCATTAAATTTGATTTTTCTTCATTTTTCCACACTTCATTCTCATCTTTTCTGCTTTAATCTCTATTATAATAACAATTGAGACTCCATCTTTAATATTCCAATGAATTATAACTACAATTGTAATTATGAATTACGCTCCTTAACATGATCGTTAGATTCTTATAACCACTGAAATTAGATTAATAAGATCCATAATTTAATTATAACTATTAATTATGTCTCTTATTTTAAGTATAAAACATTAAGATAGTATTATATTTTCTTTATCAACGACTTAAATTTGATTTTATAAGGAAGATATTATATCGTACTTGATTTTTTTCCATCATACATTATCTCTTGCATTGATTTGCCTCATTCCTCTTCCTAGGAGCTAAAATTAGTTTAAGAAAACAATTAAACAAATTGAATCAAAATAAATTAGGCATTAAGTAAAGAAATTATTATAATAATTTTGTTATGAAAAGCTACTTGGTGGAAGTCAGACTTATATATTATTAATATTTTTACCATGAGTTATCATATTTAAATTTCGTAAATTTTTATTTTTTAAAAAAATAATTAAATAGATTCATAATAAACTGTACTTAAAGTTTGCAAAACAAAGTCATCCATTAAATTACTATAAGAGTTGAGATTAGATCTATAAGTTTTTTAATTTAAATATAATTATGATTTATGTTTCTTATTTTAACTATAATACATTAGGATAACGTTATATTTGCAACTATATATTTATGAACATCATGTATATCAACTTCAAAATTAGGTTGAGTCATTAAATTTTTTTATCTTTCATGTTATATATACAAAAAAGACGGTCTTAGATTTCTGTTATTTGTTTAGCATGCATCCTAACCAATAATCAATCATTAATTTTATGATGTATTAAAAAAATTATTAATTTTATGATGAGTTATATTTTATAAAGTTCTATTGTAAAACC
>JAURVB010012660.1:0-64852 GCA_033002965.1 Piper betle | reverse complement strand
GGACTACGTTAGAACCCATGCATCCCATCCATGCATTTATGTTTGCATCTCCATCTTGAGACACCGAGGCAGATCCGGGTCGGCTTAACCGAACCCAGTAGATTAGCGAACGGTTCGGTCGCCGGTGACATTTCCGGGTCGGTTCACGGGTGAGCCGAAACGGGGTGTTACGGGTTAGCCTGAACAGTTCCACCTCATGCTAACCCTCCTTAGGTAGGTTTGATAGCATGAGTTACTTATGGCTTTATATATATATATATATATATATATATATATATATATATATATATAAAGCTTTAGGCCCAAGTTTTGGATGTATTGAGGATAATTTTCTAGTTTTTTCTTTGTCATGATATTATATACAGGATACACCCTAAACATGATTATGAAAAAACTTATTTTTTGAGTAAAAAATGTTGGAAATTGGACATAAATATATACATGAATCAGGAATTGTATCATATGTTATTATATAAGCTTGGCTAAATTAAATTGATCTACTAAAGTTAAGGGTTATGAGCCATAAATTAAAGTGTAGAATTCAATTAGAAAAGTGTGAAATTCAATGTATAGATACATTTTCATAAATTCTCTTTCGTAATGGGTGGAATTGAATTTATGGAACTAAGAGCTATAAATAAGGAGGTTATGGTCCCTGATTTCATATCTAGTTTTCGTTCTGGTATCTCATTGTCCAGAACTTTAGTTTATAAAACTAGTCTTGGATTTGGAAGATCCATAAGTGAGAATTCAGGTTTTGAAAACTCTTCTTGAATTCAGACTTTAGTTTTTTTTATGGGTTCAGGAATGCTTCTGCTATTTTATTTTATTTACTCGATGATTTGATATGAAATCTAATAAAGTATAACAAAAAACTCTTAAATTTTTTATAAAAGTAGGGACAAAAAATAGTTATTTTTTATATTAATTCAAAAACAAAGTATGTACATAACAAACAGGCATATACTGATATACGAATAGGATCAATGAATGGATGTATATTACTATATTAGGATTAGGATTAAGGGCAAAAAAATGGAAAATGACATTAGGTTTTTAAATCCCAAATAGTCCTTTGCCCCCTTTTTTTTGAAACTTTAGTTTTGTGGAGCCCTTTAATTTAATGGGAAATAGCTCGGTTCAATGGTCGAGCACAAGTACGTTGACATTTTTTTATTATATTTTGAACGCATGATGACACTCGTTTAGGGGCTCACCCCTTGACCCGGATGGGCCCATTTAATTGAAGGTGTATGTAATATTTGTATATTTTATGGAAGCAATCACTGTCGTCTTCTACGATTTTATTTTATTATCTAGGGGTTGCATATGTAGACTAGAGATAATAGATAGAATATATATATATATATATATATATATATATATCATAATATATTTTAAAGGTTAAAAAATAACACATATTAAAAAATCCTCAAATTTTCTTTTGTTCTATTTATTTAGGCCCACCTCCTAATTTTACTTTAAAAAAATTCCACGCTTTATAAAGACCGATCTTTTCTCTATATTTTTTTGGTAATAGTTTTGACCATGAAAGAAAATTTTATATTTAGAGATGTTTGAAGATCAATATGTATAAAATTTGTTATTTTTTACATGCAAGAAATGATGAGAAACTTTTTCCTATCCTTAAAAGGTGGAGGAAAGTACCGCAGAAAAAATTATAGTGGAGAAAAATAATCGCATTTTCAACAAGGAAAAAGTTAACAAATAAAACGGACTCCAAACTATCTATAAATATAAAATGACATTTATAATGTTTCTCGACGGTTAAAATTGTGTGGATAAGACATAAAAGAGTACATTTTCCTTTGCAGCCATTTCTTCAAAACATGGGCGATTTTTTAAATCAATTTGGATGTTTTAAACCATTACAAGCTACCAATTTAATCTATAAGACATAAGAATACAACCACAAATAATGTTGCAAGCGACCATCCTAGAGCATGAGAATCCATTGTAAGTAGGATACATTTCTTTCGTTTTATTACCATTTCGAAAAGAGGAAATTACCATTCAATGGTTAGAAGATATTCTATTCAATGCTTAAAGGAACTTTATAACAATTTTATGATTTAATGATATTTTAAAATTTAAAATCAATAATACCCGTTAACATGAAATTTGAGTTTAGATTTGGGCTGATATGGGTAGAGGGATGAGTTGAAAAAAATTAATTTTGAGTTGGGTTATAATAGTTTTATTTATTTATTTCCGGTGAGGGGGAGAGAAAGTTGGACTCCACGATGCCCATTAAACTTAAATTTAATATTTTAATATTGATATTTATTAGAAGAAGTAAAAATAATTATTTTAACTAATTAAGAATTATAATTTTAAAAGTATGTTACTTAAAAATAGATATTCAATAAGATTTTTAATGTAGTTATTTATTTTTTATTATTTTTTAATCCTAGTAATTAAAAGTATAGTTTTAGACAATTTAACGATTTAATTTTATTCAAATATGAAAATTTTATTTCAATTAAAAATTTTACTTACTAATGCACACTTATTCAGATTGTTACTTATTTTATATAATTAAATTTAATATTTATATATAACTATTGTATTCTAAAAATAGATATTTTTGTTAAAGTTAAATGGATAGATATTCATTATTTATTGAAAAATAATGTTTATTCATACTTTACTAGAATTAATTTTACATATTGTTTAAAAATAATATTTGAGGAATTTATTATTTAATAATGAATATATATCTTTAGATATTTCTACTATTAAAAAATTAAATAAAACTATTGCAACCCAACCAAACTCACTTTTTTTAACTAATTCATAACTCAATCCATCCCTCTATTCAAACCAACCTAAATTCCTTATTCAAGGGCATTATTGATTTTAAATTTAAAAATAGCATTAAATTGTAAACCTATTAAAGAGTACTATGGAACACTATGGAACAGGGAATAATGCTTATTCTTTCTATTAAATGGTAATTTCTTCTTTTAAATATAATTTAAAATATAAAAATAATTAAATATTTTTATTGGATAAAAAGTGTCAAAATAAATGGCAACATTATTTAAGCCAATTTTAAATTGAAACAATAGTCCTAGAAGGCTTACCATTACTATTTTATTGATTTTCTAAAAATATAAATATAAATATTAACCAATAAATACTCAAATTTGTTTTATTTTATAATATTGGTTTATGATGTTATGCACTTTATATAAGTGGTAAAGAGTTATCCGCATTTCATTAGTAGAAAAACAGGTTTTTGCCACCGCTGAATTTTGCCACGTCAATCTCCTGGCACCCCATTGTTCGAGCTTAGCCGTGGCACCAGTGTTTTTACTGTTTCATAATCACTAAAACAGAAAACCCTAAAAAATTGGTTAATTCAGTAATAGTGAACGGAGTCAAAATCTGTTCATTAATTAGCGACCTAGTAGTACCATTTATTGATGGTAGTTACACGAACTTTTTATACATTTTGCAATTGACCGTTTCATAAATATTATGAATGTTTCTTTCTCAATTTTATTATCGTACTTTTGATTTTCATGTGGTTTTGCGCACAAAAATTTTTACCGTTAAGTTTTAATGCAAGTTAGAGGTTGATGAGGGATGTTTTTGGCACGAAGCTTGTAGGAAGACGTGAAAATCTTTAATTTAGTCCAATATTTAATAATTATTAGGACAAGACCTTATTTATAAGTAGGAATAGAGTCTTTTAACTTAATTAACTATTTTCGAAGAAATGATATAACCTATTAAATTGTACTATGGGCCAGAAATACTTAATTAGGTAAGATCTTGTTTACAAGAGAAAATAAACTATAAATCTTTAACTAAATTAATTATTTTTAAAAAATAACTTAGCTTATTAATTTACACGTTGGATTGTATTGTTATATAAGAGAATGATCGTGACTAAACTAAGGTGACTAAGGTGTCTGTTGTTTGGTTAGTCATATTATTACTATCAATATTTTCTTTAAAATAAGAGTGTGATCATAAAACAATAAATTTAAGTTTTAACTAGCCATTGTTTACGATTTTCTATCATGTGATTGTCTATGATCTTTTGGTGAATAAGATGTTATTCAGAATATGTAGATGTGTTTCATTAGAAGGCTTATACATGTCAGGTTTTCAATATTTCCAATGGGAGGAATTCAGATTTATTTTCACCCATGTGTTAAAATGAGACTACTATTGTAATTTTTGTAAGTTAATTGGTAAAACAGTTATAAACGGGTAGAAAGAAAAAAGCAAGATGAAAGAAGTTGGGGATTTAATTTTTTGTGTGAGGAATTGTAAGGTTCGTATGTGTTAAGTGAATGAGTGGTGTGTGTTAGAAAGGGATTGCGTTCCAAAAAATCTTAATTTTTATAACCAACCAAACAACAATGAAATTTGACCAACCTTCCATAAATCTTATCCTCATTTTCTTTCATATAAATTTAGTTAAAACAAGATCATTTAAAGTATTTAATAATGTAAAAAAAATAAAAACTGAAAATTGCCCAACAAGCATATTAATAAAAGAACAGTTGGGAGATTAAAGGAGAAGAAGATGTACAATTAGTTTGAGAAGAGAAGAGAAAAAAATGGAAGTTATATATAACCAAGCGATAACGAGATGATTAAAATATGCGGTGAAAAGCAATTGCAAACAACATAAATCGATGCTCGATTTAGACTTGACTTACGACGAGCCAACAATAAAATTAATCACAATAAAAAATTATCTTAGGTTCTTAGAATGAACACGAGTAGTGAATGGCACATAAAATTTACGAAACTAAAAATCGTGTAGAATGATACACAATTATTAAATTCTGTATAAGTTTACATAATTTATCTCTTTATCTCAAATTTATTTTATTCTTTATGTCCATATCGAGTGCAATAAAAAATAGACCAATTTTATTTTTTTAACCGAATAAATAACAAAAGCAAAAGCTTTTATCCACCCTTTTTAATTTGTCTAATGTTTGATTCGGCTAATTCGAGGACCATAAAAAATTTTCGTATATATATATATATATATATACATAAAGCAGCATTGTAAAAACCCGATTTTGGTTCACTTAAGAACCGAATTAGAAATATTGTGATCGAGTCGAGTCATGTTTAAAATTGTCGGTCTATACTACTCGATTGAGAAAATAAATTGAAACAACTTTTTTAGTGTCATGAGAATGAAAAACACCATTAAATACACATCAAAAGCACATCGAACATAAATAAAAGTAAGTAAGTAAATAATTACACTAAGCTCAAGTGTGTGTAGCATTGATCTGTCCTCCTACCAGAGTTAACTCAAGATTGTAAGACCTACATATATTATATGAAAAACATCAGTAACAAATATTATTGGTCCGAAAAATAACTAATAAAAACTGACAAATGAGTATTTCATTACCCATGAAAACTTATGAAACTTCAAGATTGCCTCACACTAAATGGTAAACAAACATACTTAACCAAGTGTCGACTCCCATGCGCGACTTATAATTATATTCATACATACAACGTTTGTACCCTCACATCGTCCATATCACCCGTCATGGTACTTGAATAGCAAAAGGAATAGTTAAATTAGTGCCACAAATTTTATTACACAGTACCCTTATACACCGCACTACCTCAGGGTTTGAAGGAGTACTAGTACGGCCCATACATATCTTTATACCACTCATTCTCTTGTTCATGAAATCTGTAAAAATGCGCGTATTTATATAATAGGCTTAAGGAAGATGCTTGTATCA
The DNA here is from genome assembly GCA_033002965.1 of Piper betle. Classification (NCBI taxonomy): domain Eukaryota; kingdom Viridiplantae; phylum Streptophyta; class Magnoliopsida; order Piperales; family Piperaceae; genus Piper; species Piper betle. Next base: position 59,090 of record JAURVB010012660.1, on the reverse strand, counting down.
TACATTTTTGGAGCTTCAGTTCAAAAACCAACAAGGGATCTTATCCTTATAATTTTATTAAGCATACGTAGAAAACATAGCTAAATGGGTCGACATCGGAGGGATGCAATAAAACACCGCCAATGTCATCTTACGTATAAAATACGATTAAACTCAACACACACAGAGAAGAAGAGTCCTACGAACCTGTGGTCCAAGCTCCAAGCGCATCGATAAATCTACGACTAACTCAGACTCTATAACCTACATCGAAACATACTATTAAGTAAAATGCTAATGTCTCTATATGATGCATGCTCGTGATGTATGCTCATATAATCAATACATCCTAATAAAGAAAACAATGCAAACAAACCTATCAACATATACTCGTGTTAGTAAACATATATATATATATATATATATATATATACATATAATAATTTAATAAATAAATAAATAGTGAATACTCATTAATCATGAATATTAATAATATCATAGTCATACAATACAAGAATACATAATTAAATACAAATGCATAATAGCATACACATAATGAACAAATAAATAAATAAATATATACAATTTAGTAAACATAATAAGACTAATATTCATAAGTAAATATAATATTAATACTAACAAATAATCATGTAAACAATCATGATATATGACAAACATATAAATAAAAATAAATATATAATAATGAATAAATAAATAAATAAATAAAAATAATCATAACATCCAATTATGCTAAATCATGTGAATATGCAACTTGGTCTGAGTTAAATAAATTGTTGGGATGGGCTAGGTCGGTTAGGCTGGTCTGGACTAATGGACATGGACACGGGCTCAGATTGGCAAACTTGGACACGACTAGGTGGATGCAAACGTAGGTAGGCGGACGCGAACGTGGTCAGGTGGACTCGAGCGTGGGCAGGCAGACATGACACGGGCAAACAGGCTAGACAGGACAACCGTTGCCTGTCACCGAAAAATGCCGACGACGGCACTGCTGGTGTCGTTGCCGGTTAGGATCGACGGCCCATGCGATGAGGAGCATGTTGGTGGTGGTGGTCGGTGGAGCCCGGCCACTGGCTGGTCGGAAAACAGAAGGAAAGGGGGCAGATTACAGTCGCGACGGTCGTCGTGGGTTGTCTTAAAATGAAGATCTCAGTGAATGAAGCTGTGTGGGTGATCGGACTGGCCGGAGGTGGCTCACCGGCACCGGAATAGGCCCGAAAGAGTGGCGGCGGCGGTGATGAACAGTGATAAAAACTCGATCGCTGAAGGTGAATGCGGCAGCGTCGATGGTGACGATGGGTATGGACCAATAGTCGACCGTGAGGTGCTCACGGCCGTACTGATCTGGTGGTCGGAGGAGGGGCTGGGGCGTCGGCGTCGTGACAAAGAGGTGGCGGCGATAATGGTGGAAATCTGAAAATCAATGGAAATGTTTGAAATATAAATGGGAGAAAACTAGGGTTGACGTGGATGGCTCAGATCTTGCCATGTGGCACGATATGAACATCCAACAATTCATAATCTAATAGGGCCCACATATAGGTATATGCAATATACCTCTGGACAGAAAGCTCGGATTGAGTCCGTCGAAAGTCGAAACTGACTCGAATCCTAAAAGTGACTCTATATACTGGAATCGAGGCAAGAAGGCTAAATGTGCCTCGAACCCTGAACTCAATCAAGCTGGGCCCACAAGGACACAATCTGATGATCCAAAATTCCTATACTTGCATGTAAATGAAATACCTAAAAAATCTCAAACAAATACTAAACATTGCAATGACATAGATCGAGGCTTAAAATCCTTGCTAACTAATAAAAAAAATCATATGTATACCTCGTGTATACAATGATAACTCATGGTCTACTCTATCATAATTGAAATTATAATATGCATGTCGGATATAATCAACCTCCATAACTTACTCATATGGCCATATAGGCCTCATATTTATGTTCTTAAATTTTTTTAGTTCGAGTTCGCTCAAACTTACTCGAAACTAGTTCAAACCAGACAACCTACACATGAGTAAAACCCTACGCCGAAATTAGGGTTTTACAAGCATATACAAGAGTTGTATGTTATATAATTTATACGAGCTATAATTTTTATTTGGAGTGATTTAATAAGTCTCATTACTCAAAATCCATGTAATAAATAGAAAATAAATAATAAGAATAATTATAAAATTTTAACACAATTTAATACTTTTAACCGTTTTATTTTAATTATTAAAATAATTATAATAAAAATTAGTTTTAAAATATCTATGAACTAATACATTTTTAGAAAATATAAAATTAGGTTATACTAATGTAAAAAAAAAATTATGATCGTCTTACATATAAATTTCATTTAATAGGACCCACTAAAAATAATTCAAAAACGTTAAAAAAAAAATTTCACAATAATTTTTAATATATATATATATATATATATATATAATTAAATGAAAATTAATAGTAATACAGCTTTGGTGGAGCAAGTACCAACCACCTTCCACCTTCCACCTGCATGCATATGTATCTTCACGTGTTCGTCCGTCACGTGCGACCGCCCAATCCCCGCCACGCGGCCCCGCCGCCACCCCCTCCCCACCCAATCCCGCAGTTCCCTCCTCACCGGGAAATCCGTCGCCACCCAACCAGCACGGCCACCACTCCTCTGTGTTGGTTCCAATGTCGTTGAGAAACAACCAAAACCGATTGATTTGATTGACGTAAAGACCGGTTGTTGCGTCGAGCTACAATCAAATCACTCTACTAGTCTGCGTGAATGATCGCGAGGCTGTTGAGGAAGGTGTGGGAGACGGTGTCGAGCCGCTCGGGGTCGGCCACCTGCACCGGAGTTCCCTCGTCGGAGCTGGAGAGTCAGCTGCCGCCCACGTCGCCGTCGGCCGGATTGTTCGACCAGCTGCCGGCGGATATCTTGCTGCAGGTTTTGAAGTGCTTGGGGCCCAAGGACGCCGCGAGGGCGGGGCTGGTGTGCAAGGCGTGGAGGGCTCTTGTGGAGGACGATCGGCTCTGGATTCACTTCATTCGGAGCGAGAATGTCGAGTCCTGGGAATCGATTGTGTTTGCGGAGAAGAATTTGAGATCTGGCTACCCGCTTCTGTGAGCTTATCTTCCTTCTTTTAACCTCGTTTTTCATGTTGCTTGCACTCCGGACTCTTCCAATTTGAACTTAAATTAGCTATATGTTCTGGCTGTCTAAATTGCATTCAATCTCTAGTCCCAAAAATTTGAGATGATCGTGATTAAGCTTATCTTCCTCTTCTAACAACGCTTATTCGTTTAAATTGCTTTCAATCACTACTAGGTTATACTCAAATTCGAGATAATGGACATCTATATTCTGACTTCGTTTATCGTGTTAATTTAGCTGTGTAGTGCTCACCCTTTTTTTAAGTTATTTCTTTTTTCATTTAAATTACGCTCAATTACTATTACTGGGTTATGTTCAAATTAGAGATAATCGTTGTCTATATTATAGATGAGTTTGTACTTAAAATAGCTAAATCATCTAGATTATGAGTTCATAAATTTCATTTGACAAATTGAGCTACTGATTTGAGAATGTCGGCGTTATAAAACTATAATTTAGCAATTTTAGCTGTATGGTTGTATTGCTTTACGAGGGCATTGCTTCAATGGGGTTTTAATTAGAGAAAGTAGTCTACTCAATAGTAAAGAGCAGTAATGTAAATCTAGGAGTCCAACTCGTCCAGTCTTTAGGGAAATGAACAAGGGCATAGAAGGATATGGTTGACTAAAGCCTTTTTGAACTACTCTTTTCATTTATTTAGAATTGGCTCTTTTATTTGTTTTCATTAGCACGATGTATGACAAGTTTGTCATAATATTGTTGACGCTAATTGCAGCACTGTTTGGATTTGTATGACAGGAGTTATCATCCATCTCCTCCACATTTTTCCTTGATGCATACATATGGCCAACAAGTACAGCAAACTGGTTCTGTCATTATTGACGGTGAGCAGCTTGGCCTTGCGATGCTTACCCTTTTTTGTTTCAATTGTACTTTTCGAGCTGGTATTTCTCTACATGTTTCTTGACAGATGACTGCTTTCTTTGTAATTCTGAACCAATTAAATTTGGACTACTCTGTAGTTATTAATGTGATTTCTTGTAGTGATATGGCACAATTGTTTGGAATTAACCATCTTAAACATTGAATAAAAGTTTATAAAATTCATACTCTTCTGCATAGCATTACTTTCAGTCAGTTTACTATGGCGTTTATTTATGCATACAGGTGGATCTGGCTACTGCAAATATGGATGGAGCAAATTTTCAGGCCCATCTGGTCATTGTTCCACTTTTGTGGTGAGTTTCCCCCCATTTTGTTTATGATGGGTAGAAAATGTTGCATTGTTCTTTTATTTTGCTATATGAATTTGACTCTTCCTCCCTTTCTCGCAGAAAAAATATGTACATTCTCTAACTATCTCTTTGATGCAGGAGTTTGGTAACATTCAATCTCCTATATATATGAGGTTACGTCACTTTTTTGTCACTATTTTTAGCAGGTTCGTTTATTTGTGTAGTCTGCAGTTGATATTTTTTATCTGAGCTTGTTTGCATTATGTATTTTCTAAGTTATATGTTCTACTACACTTTTCCAAAGTCATAAATCAAACCATTTTTTAAATATTATCCAGTCAATACTGTTATTGCAGACGTTGACTAGAACCGTCATTTGTTTTATATAGGATGCAAGTCAAACCGTCGACGCAGCCTGTTATTCTGTCTATTCCGATATGTCATTCTGATGGTTAGTGGCACAGAGCTTCTCTTAGTAAATCTTTATGCATAAGTGTGAGCTGCGAGCAAGAAACCCATTCTCTATCTTGCTAGATGGATTGCACTCCTGACACACAATGTTTAATGTTCATTGTTTCTTCATTCCAGATACAGATTCTGCAAAGGCATCTAGAAGGCAGCTAAAAGATGCTATGTACTCTGTTCTATTTGACATGAACGTTCCTTCTGTCTGTGCAATTGATCAAGTATGTCCCCCTTTAACTGTTTATATCTAATGACACTATTGGCCTTCCAAATCCTAGAGATCATATTACCCATATACTCTTTTTGACATTAGTTGCTCTTACGTTCAAATATGAGGCTTGTCCGAGAAAATAGTAGCAATTTTTTAATCCATTGCCCTTCTTGGCAAAGTAAAAATGTCTTTTTTTTTCTGTGAATGATTCAGTTCCATGTCTATGGTGTTGTTTTCTTGCAAGCATCTACCATGTCCATGATTTGAATGATTTTTGCTAAAATATTTTGCTTTACTTCTTTGCTGCTTGTTAATTTTGTGTTCATCATTCTGATGAGTTGATTCATCTTAGGCTACTGGGAGACAGTGATTCATGTATCAGATTTTCTTAGGTGTCCAAGTCTCTTTTTCTTTGTGCGTTTATTATTTGATATAACTAGTGTTTTCTGTGAATTTTGTACCAATTTCCTGTAGGCAGTATTGGCTTTATTTGCTGCAAGAAGAACTTCAGGCATTGTGCTCAACATTGGTTTCAATGTCACATCAGTGGTTCCAAGTAAGTTGTTAGTCCTTACCTATTTAATTTACATTGAATCCATCTTCTTAAAAAACGTATTTACTTATAATGCCATCAAGGTTAACTATCTTTCTTTTTGTTTTAAATTAAAAAATTAAACTAAGTAAGCTGGCATGATCCAGTCATTGTCCAGAATCCAGATGAATCAAGTTAAATGATCATAATTCTAGAAATTAATGCTTTTTTTTCTGTGAAATCAACTTTCTGATCTTACTTCTAGTTCACAAATTTCTAAGTTATACTTGCTTCCTTTGTGCAAATGGTGTGAAACAGTTTTCAGAGGAAAAGTAATGCGAGAGATAGGGGTGGAAACTGTGGGTCAAGGTGGTCTCATGCTTACAGGTTTTCTTAGGCAACAAATGCAACAGAGAGGCATCAACTTTGAATCTTTGTACACTGTTCGCACTTTAAAAGAGGTTTTTCTATGATCTCATGATTTTTTATTGTCCACATATTTTAAAGCTTAAAAATGTCTTCTTTCCCCTAGTCTTTTAGACTAAAATAGTACTTAATTGGTTTTGCATTCTGAAAATTGATTTGCCAAATCTAATGTGCTGACCTAGTCTATTGTAAATTAACATTGTGTGTTTGTAGTATTGTTTGTTGATGAATCAATATTCAACAGTATTTGATTCTTGCATAATAAACCAATGGTGTACTTCCAAAATAAAATCTCTGTACCAATTCCTTTATGGTTTTGATTCCTCATTTTTGGGTTTGATCAAGTAACATTTTATTGCAAAATTGGATTCATAATTATGGTAATAATTTTCTACCTAGAAGTAACACTCAAAGAATTTCAATGTCCCTTGTTACTTAACACTTGCACATAATTATTTACCAATATTTTGCCATGTTTCCCAGGAATGAGTTTATATGGTGATTTGTATTCTACAGAACTTATGCTACATAGCTTCTGATTATGAAGCTGAATTATCAAAAAATACAAGATCGTCATTTGAAATTCCTGGTCAAGGTAGTTTCACTTTGTCAAAGGAAAGATTTGAAACTGCAGAGATCCTTTTCAAGCCGCAAATTGGTGGAGTGTAAGTGTTTTTTCATTCTAATAAGAAAAACTTATCTTATTGAATACACTGTTGTTTACTGTAAACATTCTGGTGATTAGCATTTTTATTTAAATGATTATTAGGCGTGCAATGGGTTTGCATCAGGCAGTGGCACTTTGTATGGATCATTGCGCATCTGGAGGGCTTTTTGCTGACGATGCATGGTTCAAGACCATTATTTTAGCGGGTGGCACATCTTGTTTACCTGGCCTTCCAGGTTCTTGTTCTCATATTCCTGGTTATCCATTTTGTCATACATGCATTGCGGCTTTTATTTTATTCAAATATTAGAAGAAACTATGTGATTCATCAAAATGGTAAATGCCTTGTATTTTTTAAACAATGAAAATGAAGACTATGGTGGGTGCTATTTCTATGACACTTAAGGTACTATAATTCTTTAAATGACGTATATGTTACAGAAGAGTCTGATTGTCTATTGTAATCAGGATATTAGTGCATCATGTTATAAGTTGAATTGGGAGAAAGGTTTGAATTGGTCATCTATTTGAGCTGAAAATGCTTTCTAAGATTATTTGTTATAGGTTTGATGTTTATTTTTTTCATTTTGAAACTTTGCAATGGATGCGCATCTCTCACTTGAACAAATGGTGTCGGTTGTTTCAGAAAGACTGGAGAAAGAACTTTGCAAATATCTTCCTCCATCTTTGGCTGAAGGAGTTAAAGTTATCCCTCCTCTACATGGGCCTCATTCAGCCTGGTTTGGAGCAAAGATTGTTGCCAATGTAAGATTATGATTCAAGTAGGCATGAATGTTGAAAATATGCTATGGTTATGCAGCTGTCACTAGATTTTTTTAGCCATAATTACCTAATCATGGGCAGCCATGAATCCTATTCCGTCAGATGATGGCCTAGGATCCATATGAGAAATAAATGACAATGTTTTGATGACCAGATTCCGCTATGTTGATACTGCCTTCCTTTATCCCAGCTGGGGGCCAGCAATGCAAGGGATCAAGCAGTAGAGTGTGAACTTTGGTGGGTCATACGTGAGCTGCATATTGAAAATAATACTATACGAAGAGTAAATCTAACCTGTGATTGTTCAGGTTTAAATTGGGTACCTTTGGAATTTTGGATTTCATCTCATAGTTTATACTAATTTGCAGATTGTGAAATACATTGGCTGAAAATGTTATGCTTGATATTTATAAATACAACCACCCATTACAGCAGCAAACTAAATTTGAAACTTTACATTCCTCTTCCTAATATTTTCAACTTTTTTCCCTTAAGAACCGCTTGAAAGATGTATAATCTTAAACCATGGATGGTTTATATTCAGTTAACACTGGCCACTATTTTGTAGCCGTGGCAGTTATATGTCATCATAATAATTTTCATATTGCTGCCTGTGCTACATGGCATAGTGGTTATAAAACCATTGTTAATGTTAATCACAAAAATAAATAAGATTTCTGATACTTGTTCTCAATTATTGTGCACGATTGTTCTCGTTTGCTTCTGCAATTGGTCAATGTTTTTACTGAGCTGTAAAATATGTATCATGTGTTGTTATGTTATGTTATGATGGAGATACAGGTCACCACCTTCAATGATAAATGGTGTGTTACCAAGAAGCAGTTCCGTCAGAGGGCACGGAGGAATGCGTTCTTCATGGGTTCCTGGTGAGTGGTGAGGTTCAATCTCCTACTGATGAGTGTTGGTTCTGTGCGACATCTTGATCAAAGAAACCCTTGAGGAAATGCTCATTAGATAAAACAGTCCAAAAGGGAAATTGTAAAGTTGAACATATTACCGAAAAAGAAATCATCGGTATCCAATATTCATGCATAACATAGCTGTTTCAGCTCAGACAAATATGTTGTACAAATACACATAGTCAAGGAGGAAGAAATCATAAATTTATATAGAGCATGTTGTACTAGAATGTAATTGTATTTATAGATACTGTACATCTTAAACAGTAAGGTCCATTACTTGCCCACGCAAAAACAGTAACTTGGACATCATAACTCTAAATATACAACTTTGATAGTTTTTACTTCTTACTGGTTGACATTCTAGCTGATGGCTGTTGACATTATTCTTATTTAGCGTGTATTGAAGCTCTCTTGTCTTGTTTAAGGCTTCTTTGTCTTGGGGCAATTGATGTTAATGTAGTAGCCATCCGGATATTGTTTTTTGGGTACTTGGATTACTTTAGGATTTCACCTCGGTCCATTAGAGTACCCGCCAGGGGTATGGGGCAGTGTCCCCAAAGTTTAATTATGATTTTTATGTGTTTTTTGTATCTTTATATCTTTACTGAGGTTGAGTATATTTATTGTAACATTGAATTCGAAAAAAGGTAACTAGTTTGTATCGTGCCTGAGTGTATTATGTGTTTTTTCTGCTTCTGTGCGTTGGCTTGCAAAGTTTAGGGAAATATTCTTTAGCATCACTATGTGGAATGGTAATTCTATATGATTGCCATGTTTGCGATTGTTTTGTACCACATGTGATCTTACTTCTTGGTGCTTATTTCCTGTTGGAAACAGCTCTATTTAGTTAAATGCTGTTTTCCTTCTATTTTTCTAAATTTTATTCTAGCATTGCACAATGAATTGATTGAGCTTTGGTATAGTTTATAATCGTGTGAAATGGCAAAATAGAATTTATTTCTCCAACCCCATTTCGGGATAAGGCTGAAGAAGTAAATTAAGATGGATGGTTATCTGCGAAATGTGTTTAGTGGTAATATTTGGCATGGGTAATTGTGGTAGCTAGTTTTCTCTTTCAATTATCCTGCTCTTTTGCTCATTAGTGGACTGTGGTAAGTGGTAATATTTGGTATGAATTATTGTGAAAGTTCATATCTCAACTGCATGCTCTCTTGCTCATAATGAAAATTTACCTGTCAAAAACTCACAATACAAGATGGCATTCATTTGTAACAACAGACCATCTTGGGGTTCCTATCTTTCCCTTTGTTGAAGACTTGAAGTATTAAGCAAGGCGTACCAACGCCTACCAACTTTACAGGGTGGTGCATGGGATGACCGCAGCTGCGTAAGGGCTGGCGGCCACATCTCATCCTTCAAGAGCACCGCATTCCCCTTGCATCTCACGGTGCAACCGTGATAACCGCCGGTCACGGGTGCTGACTCCCTTGCCCTACGTCATTTATACTTAACTGTAGATATTGCCCAGGTACAGGCGTATTTGGCCTGGCCTGGTGCGTGTGGCACTTGTCTCGCGGAAAAGGTCGCCCCGTGTCAAATGAGTGGGAGCCAGAATCTAATTTTGGGTCATCCATGTTCAGCCGAAGGTTTTCACCGCAACCAAAAGAATACTTCCCCCTTTCATTAAAAAATTGAAAAATCGCACTTAGGTATAATCAGGCCCAACATTTTTTGGCTAGCAATTTTTAGATTAATTTGATCATGGATTTCGGTTGCTGCATTGAATTAAAAACTCTTGCAGAAATTAGGTTAAAAGAAGGTATGAACGAACAGCTTTCCTTCCAAAGTTAAATGTCCGTCCAGACTTGAGTTCTAAAATCTGAACGTCATTTTGCAATAAACACATGCTCGTAATTTTGCATGATTAGCGTGGCCTTGAAACCCATTTTTTAACAATGGTTTAAAACTAAGTTTAAAATATTTCTTGTTTAACTCGTCAAAAAATATAGTAAGTTTGCCATATATGTTGCTTCAAAATAGAAAAATTTTCTCTCAAAGTTCATCAACACACGAATATTCAGATATCTAATACCATGTTGTGCCCACTGTTAAGCTAAACAAATCACCCTAATAAATAGTCACTAAGATAAAAAATGATATTAATAAATCATGACAAAAACTGCCCAAACCAGTCAGATTTTTTTAAGCTCTAACCGACGCGGTCCTCAACAAAAACCGGCCAACTGCCCATTGTCCGTCTCAGGTTGCCCAATAGCGGGTAAACGGGTAATCACCTCCGCTTTTTCCGCTACCCTCTCACCCTTATAAATATTACTTCCCTCCTCCCCTCCACCACAGACCGCCGCCGCCGCCGCCGCCGCCGTGATCGTCGATCTCGCCGGAAAACGGAAATCTGGACCACGAACCGACGTTTGCCGCCGGAGGAGATGTCTTCCGGTCGATACATGGCCTACTCCCCTCCCCTCCACCGCGCCCCACTCGCCGCAGTTCTCCGGCATCCGCTCCGCCGTCTTCTCCGATCAGGAGAAGTACAAACCCCCCTTTCCCTCCCCTTTCGATATGCTCGTTTTCTTTGTTCGGTTTGGTATTGGATCTTGTGTTTTTGGTGGTGGAATGAGGAGCTGGGGCTCTTTGTGGTGGTTGTAGGTATTTGTCGGAGCTGCTAGCGGAGCGCAACAATCTTGTGCCTTTCACGTCGGTGCTCCCGCTCTGCTACCGCTTGCTCAACCAGGGTGGGTTTGCGATCTCGTTCTCGCTTTTGCTGTGGCTTGTTTAGTTGATGTTGTGGACCCGTGTTACTTGGTTTTGAGTCTGTTGTAGGACCTTGTTTGGTGGTTGTAGATCTGATTGGGGCCGTGCATGTTGAGTCCAGTGTTAGATTGAAACTATGCTTGGATTGCTAGTTCTAAACCGCTTATTTTGTTTTAATTTTTTGTCATTATGAATAGCTAATAACTCAAATTTTCAGTTGTTGTCTGTAAATGTTGTGGTTGGTTTTAGATCTTATTGTGACCATGTATAGATTAGAGTGATGGATTGTTAGTGTGGCTTACATTGCTATTTCTGTACTGCTTATTTTGTTTGAATTCCTTAATTTTCATGATTAGGAGAGGTTAATAATTCAAGTTTTTAGTTAAGATAATTGAAAGGTACTTATCACGAGTTGATCCGGCCATGGGTGTGAGAATCACTCAATTTTCATTCTAAGTTGTATGGTTTTCCATTTCATTTGTATTTATGTGTCAAATTAATTGAATTTTTATTCTTTGTGAATTTTCTGGTCTACGGACAAGTATTGTGTGTGTGTGTGTGTGTGTGTGTCACTAACTGTTTTCCCCCTAGATGCAATTTTAGCAAAACCAATGGCAAAGAGTACATGTTCTTAGGTGTAAATAACGCCCAAGAGTAAAACATTGGACATACTAACCTGTTGATGTTTTCACAGTGTGTAGTTTTGGAGAAGGGTATTTATTTTAGACCATCTAGAAAGAGCTGGTTTGTAGATGGAACTTGGATGATAACAAGTTGTTCTTTTTGAAATAGGTTAATTTGAAATTACGCGGTCCTACAGGTCCATTTGTGAAATTTCTTTTGCTTTTCTGAGGAGAAATTAATTTTTTTAGTTAGGCTTAACGAGTGATGCAGTTTAGTTGCTGCCAGCTCATATTTCCATAAATGATTTCCCTTACATTTTTATGATGGATGCTGTTAGATAAATTTGGTATTAACCCATTGTCTTCCATTGGTGATGACTAATTTCTTAACAATGCTAACGAAATACATGTTATTCTTGGCATTGACATTTTGGAGCAGAAATAATACGTGTAACCACATTGTTGGGGAATGCATCAGTTTTAGATCATTCTGGGTTTGATCAAGCTAGCCCTCTGACATCTGGAGGAATATTTTCAAATGGAGGATCCGAATTGAACGGCTGGGCATCGACATTTCAATCAGAAGTACGGATGCTAACTATTAACATAACTCTTCTCTCCATCTAATCTCTTATATCTGACTTCTGTAGCTTTAAGGTAATGCGGAACTGAATTTGTGTGTTTACAGTTCAGTGCTAATTACTGACTATAATTTATACAATGCTTTAGTGCTTTCAGACTTTCTGTATATATACATACTAATTGAATAACAGAAGGAACACCAACACAATGGAGTTTCCTTCAAGATGTGCTACAGGAGCTGAATGGGAGTGCTTGAAATGAAGTTTTCGAATTAGATAGGTGTGATTGGGACAATGAGTCTGGTTCAGTATGGACAAGTTCTATCACTTACCTGATAGCAAAGAATATGCAGCAAATGTTTCTTGAAAGAGCCTTGTTTGAAATTATATGATAGATGATTTTCTCTTGTGCTGGTCTTTTTCTTAATTATGTTTTCTGCCTCATGTTACTTGTCTTTAGCACATCAGGAGTCGCTTTACCATATGAACAAAGCTTGATGCTTCATGTCCCCAATATTGCTGTTATTGTTTTCTATTTCAGTGACTCCAAATCTTACATTGTTCACTGGTTCATGTTCCTGAATTCAGATGCTATAAAATGTTTCCGTAGCTTTATTTTATATATCATTTTATGTTTGTTCATATCTTGTCTTTTATCTGTTCCTTGTATCCGATAATTAATATGTTAACTTGTAATTTACAGAGATTGGGCCCTTTACAATCACCAGGCCATGGCTGGATGGGATCGCAAGGCAGTTCCTCTGGTCTGGTAGTTAAAAAGTGATAAGGGTGGATATTCCTGTTGATAAATATCCTAATGTATGTACCTAAGACAATCACCTTTTTTCATATGATAAAAAAGTTTCTTTACACACGGCTAAAATTTTAATCTTTTGCAGTTCAACTTTGTTGGGCGACTCCTTGGACCCAGAGGTAACTCTCTGAAACGTGTGGAAGCTAGCACAGATTGTCGCGTTTTAATCAGAGGTCGTGGAAGCATAAAAGACCCTGTTCGAGTATGACTTTTTCTACTTTATTGTGATCTAAATGTACTAGCATCTCATGGATAATAAAAAAGCCTTTACCTCTCAACTTAGAATGGGTAAATATTGTATTCTCAATGTTCAATGTTGATTAGTATGAAGATATTTTTTGTGATTATCTAATAAAATCCTGTCAATAAAGTTTGCTGTTGTGTAGAACATAAACCATACTGTTAAAGTGAATGGTCGTACACCATATCTTTCATTTCAGAAGAACACCTTGCCAAGCTAATTCTACATATATGAAGAGCGGGATCTTCAATTGTTTGGATATTATTGTTAGAATTGTATCCATGGTGTATAAAGCCCGTTTAATCATCAATGTGTACTTGCTGATGAAGAAATTTGTGTAGTAGTTGCCCTCTTGTCATTCATGAACAAAAATAATTCTGCTTGTTAATCTGAAAGAAATATTTTCGGTTTGGGATGCTGAGTTCTGTATTTTTGGTTGTAGTGGGGTTTGGTCACCTGATACTAGAGTGTGAGATATGGTGAAATTATGAAAATTTGTTTATTTGAAATTAAATGCTGTATTTTTGTTTATATCTGTACTGTTTGATTTTAAAAAAATCATCATTTGTCAGGATATGTGATTCTGTTGAAGCAATTTATTAGTGACCTGAACACCTTGATATTTGTTATTTACCAGGAAGAGATGATGAGGGGGAAGCCAGGTTATGAGCACTTAAATGAGCCTCTGCACATCCTGGTTGAGGCCGAATTACCAGTAGATATTATTGATGCTCGCCTTATACAGGCACAAGAAGTTCTTGAAGAACTGCTGAAACCAGTGGTAAGTGGTGAACTCTGTTAGACCTGCTTCATAGATTTGGTGGGTAATCCTGTTTTGTTCTTAGTTTTTTTTTCTGCTTTGCCAGGATGAATCTCATGACTTCTTCAAGAAGCAGCAACTGCGAGAGCTCGCAATTCTGAATGGTACATTGCGTGAGGAAGGCTCCCAAAGGTCTGGCTCTGCCTCTCCCTCTCCCTTCCACAGCAGCCTGGGAATGAAAAGGGCAAAGACAAACGTGTGAAGTCGGAAATGCCCATGGGCGGGAGTAATGCCGTGATGATACAATTTCAGACTTCCTTAGGGAGCTGCTGCCCCATTCTGGACAGGCTCAAGCTCAGGCGTCTGGGCACGCCTACATTTCATAATATATTGATGTGTGTGTTGTCTGCTTTTCTCGCAATGCAAGGCCATTTTAGGTCTGAGTTTGGCTAATGAGAATGTGTTTCGGTGAGTTAGGTGAAAAATAGCCCTCCTATATTATTTGTAGGATATGTTGTTGCATTTATGGTTACAGGTTGGATTTAGTATGGAAGTTGTGATAATATGGAAGTTGTGAGCGGTCATTCGTTACCGAGATAAGCGTTGATTGAAGGTGATTGCAGCACCTTAAACATGTATGCTTGTATTTATTAGTGCACACCATATCATCATTTCATTCCTATACATGCAGGTCACAACTGCATTTACAGTATATTTTTATGACATATTTGCTTATATTGTGCTTGTATTGTAACACTTCGTTTTGGCTCACCCGTGAACCGACCTGAAAATGTCACCGGCAACTAAACCGTTTGCTAATCTACCGGGTTCGGTTAAGCCGACCCGGATCTATTTTCGGTGTCTCAAGATGGAGATGTAAACATGGAATGCATAGATGGGATGGGTGGGTTCTAATGTAGTTTTACATGCATGTTATGATGTGCAAGCAAAATAAAGCCATGCAATGGCAAAAAAATTTTAATTAAAAATTATCTACAATAAGGGTATATAAATATTTTATCAAAATACGATAAAATATGATAATCTATAGTGGCATTCATCGTTATCTTTTCGTTTCAATTAAATCGAGCCTGAACTCCAAACTCACTACTCATATATATTTATCCATTTATTTTATATCAAGCAATTTATCTAAACAAACACATCAAAATTATCATTCACTTAGCAATAACACACCGTCATTATACGTTACACGCGGCAAGTACATGCGTGCGCGGTTTCGTGCTGCTCCTCCGCAGTCCCGACAGTTTTCGTCGCTCGCATTCCTCACCTACATATATATAGAAAACTTTCAGTAACGAGTGTTACCGGCCCGGAAAATAACTAATATCAATTTGGCACAGGAGAGCAAACTCTCCTGTTAAATCAAAACCATATACTTCCTCAAGAACTCTCATCAGGGCATATATGGGAGCCGTCGCCCTCGGGTCGCAGCGTTCCCCTATCTTTCACATTCTCATGCCTCGGCCATTTCTCTATCGCTTCTCGCATTAAATCTCATTCCTTTCCGCCCTCTGCACCTTCCATATTACTCCTGGCCTTGAGCACGAAGGCTGAGTACTCTCGGGTAGTCGCCTTCAATACCCTTTAAAACCACAAGTCTAGACATGCGCTGCAATGCAATACCCGTGAACCTCCACACTTCTTCGGGTTTGAGGAACTCAAAGGTGGAGTTGTCAGGATCCCTCGGGAATGAAACGGCCCGCACACCATTCTAGAGCCCACTATCGACACACGTGCCTGCTCGCGTAGCACGGTAGTCGGATTTCCCTCATTCAATCTTTCACTGAAAACGCGAAAACTATACATATATAAAGGTCTGGGTTAGGATTTATACAATAGGCCCGAAGGCAACGTGAGCTGGATCTGAAGTTCGAAAACAAACTCGAGGGATCTCATCCTCGAGGTTTATTAATCCGGAAAATTGTTGGCTAAATGGCCCGAGTTAAGTGGGATCTGATAAAACGCCACTTAACTCGTCATGCACATGATAAATCAAATACACAATAGAATAGCGTAAATCAGAGAACTAGTCCTAAACGGACCTGGTAAAAGCTCCAAACGGGTCCACGCGCCTAGGTGGCGAGCTCCTACACCGTACCTATACAATCAAGCTAAAAACTAACGCCCGCATGATGAATCACACATCCTATAGCATGCACACACAATCAACACAATCGCGCATCAGTCAACACACATCAACCTATATCAATTCTAGCAAGCCTACTTAGGCTAATTTGCATTAGATCATGATCATTACCTAGTTACCCTAATTTGTTTCTTGGCCTCCATTCTTAACACCACTCAACCAAACAATTTCATATTTCTATTCTTAATCAAACCTACATTTAAATATATATTAATAACACACACACACACAAATCTTGGCATGCAATTCTAATAATCAATATTTTTAAATAATTAAATTAAAATAAATTATACCTCGCGTCGTCGAAAATCAGCGACGACTAGGGTTTTCGTTTCGTGGCTCGAAACTCGAATTCGGCACCTAGCGGCGTCCGAATTCCGATCAGATTGGACCAGGTGTGTTCGGCGGATGATTCGGCGAATTTCCCACGAATCCAATTTTCCGGCGGTTCTCACGGTTTTCCGGCGAGTGTTGGTGGTTTTCCGGCAAGTTCCGGTGGTTTTCCGGCGGATTTCGGCGGTTTTCCGGCAATGATTCGGGACGGGGCAATCAGGGGTCTATCATGTAAAACCCACGATTCGAGTCAGGGTTTTATATTCGAAACCGGTCGGGTCGACCGTTATTTTTTTCGAGTTGAGTCAGTTTCAGGACACGTGTACCGAGCCGATGCGAGTCGCGTGTATGAGCTATGAGGGTCATGCGTACCCAAGTATATGATGATAACGTCATGAACACAGCAGAACAGAATGAGTTATCAGATATATGAGAGTATGCCAGTCATTTTTTTTTATTTTTATATATAGTGGATCGTAGAATTAGTATTAGGCCGTTTACCGCGTTAGGACGCGTTCGGGCAGTTTGGGTGGGTTGATAGTTCTAGAGCATATCATTATAATTTTTTTGGTGTTGTTTGATTTTACGGGATTTTTCCCGATTTTTATGAATTTTTTTAGGATTTAATACGAGTTAGTTATGATACTTGACTCGAGCCGGAGACGAGTCAAGTATTATTTACGAGTTTGCCACCCACTTTTCACCCCGACTTTTTCTTCCCCGCGCCCAAACCCTCGCCCGCGCCGCCCCTGTTCGCGCGCCACCGCCGCCGCGGCCGGCGCCGCCTGGCCGTCGACCGACGCCACCCAGCTCGGCGACGACGTCGCCCTGCCGCCCCGACCAGGCCCGGCCACCATCGGGCCGCCGCGACGCCGGAATCGCCACGCCTAGCGCCGCGGCTGCGTTTGGTCGCGTCGCCGATCCTGCCGCCGGCGACCGTCGCAGCCGTCATCCAGTGGTCGCCTCAGCACCACCGACCACCCAGCGACCCTCCTCGACCGGAACGGAGGCCATCGCCGCCGTGGCCGGCCGGATCTAGCGACCCATCGCCGCCGGCCCTGTTTTAGCCATTTTCCGGCGAGCCGCCACCTCCGTTGGCCACGTCGACCTCGTAGATGAGTCGGGCTCGCCGAGCCGGTTCCGAGGGTACCCAACACGACCCCTTTCCGACCAGTAGACGCCGCCGGCGATTGTCGCCGGAAAACCACCGGAAGTCGCCGGAAAACCGCCAGCAGCTGCCGGAAAAATCGCCGGAAAATCGGAATTTCTGGAATTCGCCGGAATTCACCGGATCTTCCGCGGGGCTCACCCGGTGGAGCCCGATCGAGCTTCGGACGCCGATGAGCGCCGAATTTGAGCTCCGAGACGCGCGACGGAACCCTAGCCGTCGCCGATTGCCGACGACGTGAGGTATAATTACCTCCGATTGATTTATTTAAAATTGATTATGATTGTTAGCATAGCATGCTAGAATTGAATAATTGTCATGATGAATGTATAAGATTATGAGTGAAGTGATACATTGCATGATGTAATTAATTAGAGGTATGAATGGTTAAATGAGCTAATGAAGTAAATCGTAAATTTGAGTATGATAATCGAGTACAACGATAACGTAGAGAAATATAATGAAATAGGTGTTAATAGGATAAGTTAGGATTATTATACTTTTATGATTATATAATTGGTTGATTGTTATGGTTGATGTTTGTATTGTGGTGTGATGGTCATGTCGGATTTGATGCATCATTTAGTTAGCGGGCGTTAGTATTTAGTTTTGATGTGTAGGTACGGAGTAGGAGCTCGCCGCCTAGGCGCGATGACACGCTTGGAGCTTCTACCAGGTCCGTTTAGGACTCGTCTTGTTTTACTCTTTCTATTGTATGTTTAATTTATTGTCTGCAGGACGGGTTAAGTGGCGTTTTATCGGATCCCACTTAACTCGGGCCATTTAACCGAACATTTTCCGGATTAATAACCCCTCGAGGATGAGATCCCTCGAGGATGATTTCGAAAACAAGATCCACCACAAGTTGCCTTCGGGCCTATTATATGAATCCCTACCCAGCCCTATATATATAGTAGTTTTCGCGTTTTCAGTGAGACGAGAGATGGAGAAATCGACTGCACGTACCATGCAGAGGATGCCGTGACAGTCAAAGCGGGCTCTGGATTAGTGCCAGCGGACTGTTCCATTCCCGAGGGATCCTGACAACTCCGCGTTTGAGTTCCTCACACCCGGAGAACGTGGAGGTTTACGGGTACTGTTTAGTACAGCGCATGTCCGGACTTGTGGTTCAAAGGGTACTAAAGGCGACTGCCTGAGAGTACTCGGCCTTTGTGCTCAAGGCCAGGAGAAATATGGAGGTAAGGAGAGGGCTTAGGATAAAGTTTCACGAGAAGTACTGAAAAAGAAGTGCTGAGAGTAGCACAGTACCAGCAGCAGTAAGTTCGGGATGCTACCGGGTCTGCAGCCCAGTGGCTCCTCAGTAGTGCCCTTCAGAGTGTTCACGTGGAGTATATGATGATTTCGTTCATATGAGAGTTTGCTCTCATAGCCAGTTTGTTATAGTTATTTTCTTTTCGGACCAGTAACGCTTGTTACTGACGTTTTTCCTATATATATGTAGGTGATAAGCACGAGATGGATGGGCCGGCCAGGACGGAGGAGCAATAAGGTCTTCTGCACACACACATTGGGTGATTGAATGTTTAATGTTTTTTTATGATATTATTTTATAAACATGCTATGAGTAAATGTTTGAGGCATGACAATGAGATGAAATGAAATGATCAGAGTAGCGCAGCAAAAGTATGATGGGTTGAAACCCAAGCTTCAGCATGAGTGTATAGTAGATTAGATTCTGTGTGAATGAAATTATTTGATAGTTGGTTACATATATTTTTATATGTATATTTGACAGGGTGGCCCCTAATTACATTTTTAGGGGAAATTCTGTCCGTTATATTTCAAAACTTTTATTAATTTTTATCGGGATTGTTTGGTGTGTACTCTGACTTGCATGTCATTCATGTAGTACCATGTTAGGTTTGTGTATTCATCCATGCATTACGAGTTGTATCTTCATCTTAAGACGCCGAGATTGGATCCGCACGAGTTAGGTTCGGGTTAGCCGACCTAACCGGGGCCTGTAACATGCCGGTTTGGTTCACGAGTGTGAACCGGATTTGGGGTGTTACAACATTGGTATCAGAGCCACTCTCGGCCGATTAAGATGTATGATACTTTATAGGTGATGTGTGTGCAAAGACTGCTCCGAGTCCAGCTGGCAGGTATGTTTCGTATATTTTCTTTACATGCAGATTTTCTTCACAAGTTGTTTGGATAACAGTGTATTCAGGACTGGATTAGAATTCTGTGGAACTGACCTTAGTTGAGTTGACAGGTCATTTCTATGGGATGATATCAGACTGTTGGTAAGTTAGATGTGAGCAAGGTATGTGTAGTGCTAGTAGGGGTAGAATGGGTATAAGTTCCCATCTTATACCAGATTTGGATGTCAATAGCCGTTAGCAGGAATCTGACAGGCTTGTCATGATGGGCTTAGAGACCCACTAGTTCTGTCCATCGCACAAGAGATTTGGATGAATTGTATGTTGACCAGGTGTCCGCCCTTTGTATGTCACCACATTAGTCTTATTTCCAGGGAACGTGGTGTGCATAATGGGAAGGAGCTTGAAGTGGGTAGATAACTTGAGAGGGACAACTTTTAGAAAATAGTAGTGAATGAGGATGAGTAGTGAGACGTAAGCTTGGACACAACAAGGAAAAGACCAGGACCACCAGTGCCTACGAGATCAGACATTGGACGAGATTCTACCAAAGATAAGGCACCAGATCAGTGATTGCCGTTTGTGGGCTAGTCGGCAGTGATAGAAGCAGCCACTCTAAATTTCAGGAGATCAGAGTGGGGTTTAGCATAGGTTGACCATCATATGTGTCAGCATCATGATCCAAACCCCTCTGGATCAGACACGCATGATTGGACAACCTGAACCGAGCTAATAGCAGCCAGGATATGGCAGAGATAGTAGTAGATTTACGATGCATATGAGTAGGATTAGATATTTCTGCATCTAGGTAGTGCACAACCGCCGACCGAGTGCACAACCACCGACCGAATGCACAACCACCGACCGAATGCACAACCACCGACCGAGTGCACAACCACCGACCGAGGTGCACAACCGCCGACCGAGTTGCACAACCGCCGACCGAGTTGCACAACCGCCGACCGAGTTGCACAACCACCGACCGAGTTGCACAACCACCGCCCGAGGCGCACTACCGCCGTCCGTGTATTGCTCATCCACCGACCGAGTAGATTAGTTAAGGTTTAGTAGGACTAGAGTTGAGGAACAAGGAATAGTTACAGTGAAGTCAGCAGAATAGAAAAGAGTTAAGGAAAACGGAGGTTATTTGGATGAGATGGCATAAGATCTCACTTCACAGTTCTCTTGCAATCATTGTCGTGACCTAACACCATTGGGTCAGATGAATATTGCAAGATGTCCCCATCAGACACGGTTAGTTATAGTCTCATAGGGATGCGTATGGACAGAGTCAGGGAACATGACAGAGTGACCTCTAGATGGAACGGTCACAACGATCAGATTGTGTAGACTGCATGATCCATGGGTCACAACCAGCATACATAGATCAGATGGTTAGTAGATGATCATACGCGCAGTTTAACCCATTTAGCGATTGGCCAGCCAGCGATAGGAGGTTGACTTAGTATGGGGCATAGATAGAGGGTTCAGCGAGAGTGTTTTTCAGAGAGATAACGATTCCCTTGTGTTTCGCCAGCACGATTAGGTCCTTACCTTGAGACATAGGGTTGAGCCCTACCCTGAGTATAGAAACACCTTCATGGTATTGATTAGGGTTTACAGTGCAGGTCGGTATGGGCAGACCGATCTTACGATGACGGACCTCACCCCAGCTTGAGAACAATGTAAATAGGGACTTCAGACAGAACAGACTATGCAGACCAGACGGAGTGATACCAGTGTATGCTCATCTTGGTTGATAGCCTTGCTTGAGAGTCTACCACAGCAGTAGTAGTCATGTGAGTCAAGATTAGTACTACAAATCGGTACGGGACGGCAGGTCACACACCACTGAAGAGCGGACGAGACACGTGTCGAACCTCATTATGAGTCCCCGTAGACTTGAGGAGAGACGGTGGTTCTTTGGGTCGTTTGAACCCCGCCCGTTTAGAAGTGCGTGACTAGTACGGTGTCGAGAAACATGTGCCTACTGTTAGCTGATTGAACTAGAGCCACTTAGGAGCCGTTTCTGAGATTTGTCATTGATTGACTGTTTCACAGACTGATCACCTGTGGCATAGTAAATCATGGTAATCTTAGAGACAAGTCCATAGACCTACCAATATTTTGGCCACCCGATATGTTACATAGGGATTTTATCTCCCTTACTAATTGCATGAGACCTTAACCTTACCATAGATAAGAGTCGCGCGGTAGAAGCGTGTGGGCCTATAACCCACAGGTCCCAGGATTCCCTGTTTACCTTGCATCAGATACCACATGTGAGAATGAGGGAGCACCTATTGAGAGTTTTTGAGCGGTGTGACTAGTTTCCACGAGATTCAGCCTCCTTTCCTATAACCCAGAGATGTTAGACAGAGTGGAGTTTTCACTTGAGGATTCCACTCACCCCTTTGTATGTATCAGTTCTACCATCAGTTTATCCAGAGGATTGAGATGAGTATACATTGACCAGAGCACATAGCACAGAGCACATGCCACAGACCAGATGCAGACTCCACAGTCCTATACAGAGTATGTTATCATACTCCTTGAGACACGCTGTGTATGTACAGGTGTTCTCGCCTCCTTTCAGCAGTAGTTAGTAGTTGTATAGATATTCACCTGAGCCATAGTATGCAGTAGAGAATAGCAGCTATCCTTGTTCTCATATAGAACAGAGTGAGATACATGACTCAGGACCGAGTCAACTATAACCAAGTGAGCGGTCCAGTTCCTTGTATAGGGACACCTGAGAGTTGGACCTAGACTGGCGACAGTGAGCCGTGCAGCTCATTAGGGTATCTACCGTACTTAGCAGGAGACTCATAGCAGGCCTTGAGGTGAGTGTAGGACCTAGAGTAGAGTTCCTGCGAGTACATGTAGGTGACTGTTCACAGACGACGATTAGAGGGGCATGGGTAGATGTTAGCAGGTAGGTCTTACCCTCCGCATAGTTTTCCAGACATAGCCCAGATTAGAAACTTGCGATACTCTAGAGTATCTGCTTGACCAACCCAATAGGCCCTTAGGGGTGACCTAGGGTTTTTTCCGCCGAGTTAGCAGCAGTGATCAGAACAGAAGAGAAGGGATGATGGTCATGTCAGAATAGGCATAGACAGCTTAGAAACAGAATGTGGATATTGACAGCAACAGAAGTAGAACCACCGTGACAGTGCAGCTATAATCAGTAAGGATGTATATGACTATCGAAGAGTAGAGGATACAACAGATGTGTATCCAGCTCCATGTAGTAGTTCAGCAGAACCTCCTTGAGTTAAAATTTCGAGGACGAAATTTTTATAAGGAGGGAAGGTTGTAAAACCCACGATTCGAGTCAGGGTTTTATATTCGAAACCGGTCGGGTCGACCGTTATTTTTTTCGAGTTGAGTCAGTTTCAGGACACGTGTACCGAGCCGATGCGAGTCGCGTGTATGAGCTATGAGGGTCATGCGTACCCAAGTATATGATGATAACGTCATGAACACAGCAGAACAGAATGAGTTATCAGATATATGAGAGTATGCCAGTCATTTTTTTTATTTTTATATATAGTGGATCGTAGAATTAGTATTAGGCCGTTTACCGCGTTAGGACGCGTTCGGGCAGTTTGGGTGGGTTGATAGTTCTAGAGCATATCATTATAATTTTTTTGGTGTTGTTTGATTTTACGGGATTTTTCCCGATTTTTATGAATTTTTTTAGGATTTAATACGAGTTAGTTATGATACTTGACTCGAGCCGGAGACGAGTCAAGTATTATTTACGAGTTTGCCACCCATTTTCACCCCGACTTTTTCTTCCCCCGCGCCCAAACCCTCGCCCGCGCCGCCCCTGTTCGCGCGCCACCGCCGCCACGGCCGGCGCCGCCCGGCCGTCGACCGACGCCACCCAGCTCGGCGACGACGTCGCCCTGCCGCCCCGACCAGGCCCGGCCACCATCGGGCCGCCGCGACGCCGGAATCGCCACGCCTAGCGCCGCCGCTGCGTTTGGTCGCGTCGCCGATCCCGCCGCCGGCGACCGTCGCAGCCGTCGATCCAGTGGTCGCCTCAGCACCGCCGACCACCCAGCGACCCTCCCCGACCGGAACGGAGGCCATCGCCGCCGTGGCCGGCCGGATCTAGCGACCCATCGCCGCCGGCCTCTGTTTTAGCCGTTTTCCGGCGAGCCGCCACCTCCGTTGGCCGCGTCGACCTCGTAGATGAGTCGGGCTCGCCGAGCCGGTTCCGAGGGTACCCAACACGACCCCTTTCCAACTAGTAGACGCCGCCGGCGATTGTCGCCGGAAAACCACCGGAAGTTGCCGGAAAACCGCCAGCAGCTGCCGGAAAACCGCCGGAAAATCGGAATTTCTGGAATTCGCCGGAATTCACCGGATCTTCCGCGGGGCTCACCCGGTGGAGCCCGATCGAGCTTCGGACGCCGATGAGCGCCGAATTTGAGCTCCGAGACGCGCGACGGAACCCTAGCCGTCGCCGATTGCCGACGACGTGAGGTATAATTACCTCCGATTGATTTATTTAAAATTGATGATAATTGTTAGCATAGCATGCTAGGGTTGATTAATTATTATGATGAATGTTAAGATTATGAATGAAGTAAACATGTGCATGATGTGATTAACAGGGTATGAAGGTTAAATGAGCTAATGAAGTAAAGTAAATTTGAGTATGATAATCGAGTACAACGTAACGTAGGAAATATAATGAAATAGGTGTTAATAGGATAAGTTGGAATTATTTTTATATTTATAATTGTTGATTGTTATGGTTGATGTTTGTATTGTGGTGTGATGGTCATGTCGGATTTGATGCATCATTTAGTTAGCGGGCGTTAGTATTTAGTTTTGATGTGTAGGTACGGAGTAGGAGCTCGCCGCCTAGGCGCGATGACACGCTTGGAGCTTCTACCAGGTCCGTTTAGGACTCGTCTTGTTTTACGCTCTTCCATTGTATGTTTATTTTATTGTCTGCAGGACGGGTTAAGTGGCGTTTTATCGGATCCCACTTAACTCGGGCCATTTAATCGAATACTTTCCGGATTAATAACCCCTCGAGGATGAGATCCCTCGAGGATGATTTCGAAAACAAGATCCACCACAAGTTGCCTTCGGGCCTATTATATGAATCCCTACCCAGGCCTATATATATAGTAGTTTATCGAGTTTTCAGTGAGACGAGAGATGGAGAAATCGACTGCACGTACCATGCAGAGGATGCCGTGACAGTCAAAGCGGGCTCTGGATTAGTGCCAGCGGACTGTTCCATTCCCGAGGGATCCTGACAACTCCGCGTTTGAGTTCCTCACACCCGGAGAACGTGGAGGTTTACGGGTACTGTTTAGTACAGCGCATGTCCGGACTTGTGGTTCAAAGGGTACTAAAGGCGACTGCCTGAGAGTACTCGGCCTTCGTGCTCAAGGCCAGGAGAAATATGGAGGTAAGGAGAGGGCTTAGGATAAAGTTTCACGAGAAGTACTGAAAAGAAGTGCTGAGAGTAGCACAGTACCAGCAGCAGTAAGTTCGGGATGCTACCGGGTCTGCAGCCCAGTGGCTCCTCAGTAGTGCCCTTCAGAGTGTTCTTGAGGAAGTATATGATTTTCTTTCATATGAGAGTTTGCTCTCATAGCCAGTTTGTTATAGTTATTTTCTTTTCCGGACCAGTAACGCTTGTTACTGACGTTTTTCTTATATATATGTAGGTGATAAGCACGAGATGGATGAGCCGGCCAGGACGGAGGAGCAATGAGGTCTTGTGCACACACATGTTAGGTTATCTGAATGTTTAATGTTTGTATTATTATGTTATTATTTTATGAACATGCTATGAGTAAATGTTTGAGGCATGACAATGAGATGAAATGAAATGATCAGAGTAGCGCAGCAAAAGTATGATGGGTTGAAACCCAAGCTTCAGCATGAGTGTATAGTAGATTAGATTCTGTGTGAATGAAATTATTTGATAGTTGGTTACATATATTTTTATATGTATATTTGACAGGGTGGCCCCTAATTACATTTTTAGGGGAAATTCTGTCCGTTATATTTCAAAACTTTTATTAATTTTGATCGTGATTGTGTTGGTGTGTACTCTGACTTGCATGTCATTCATGTAGTACCATGTTAGGATTTTGTGTATTTATCCATGCATTACGAGTCGTATCTTCATCTTAAGACGCCGAGATTGGATCCGCATGAGTTAGGTTCGGGTTAGCCGACCTAACCGGGGCCTGTAACATGCCGGTTCGGTTCACGAGCGTGAACCGGATTTGGGGTCTTACATATCAGCAGCAGCTCGACAGAGCTTGGTCCAATGGCGGTGTCAAACAAAGCAGCAGGGGCGGCGATGGCCGTCGGCGGCGGCGGCGAAAATGGGTGGCCGCGGCGGTGTGCTCCGATCGGGGGGGGCTGCGGCCGGCCTCGACGACGGCGCTCGGGATGGTGGGGGAAACGTCGGCGACGGCAAGGGGGTAGTTGTCGGGGTCACAACGGCGACGGCACAGCCCGGACGGCGGTTGAATCAGGCTACTGAGTGGCGGGGCCCGAGGCGGCTTCGCGGAGTCGCTGCGAACGCGCTGGCAGGCAATCGCTGGCTGGGGTTGGTCGTGTCGGCACGGCGACTGCACGGCATAGCGGGGCGAGCGTCGATCGGCGGCAGCGACGAGCACGAAGGGTTTGGGAGGGGGGTAAGTGTCGGGAGGGGAGAAAATTACCCTCAATGGCAGTTTCGTAATTAAGTATTAACTCGATTCCTACTCGAGTTAAAATAATAACTAGTTCGTAATAAATTCTAAAAAAATCTAGAAAAATATTAAAAAATTCCATAAAATAAAACAAACACAACAACATCCAAATGACATGCTCTATAACTAATAACCCACCCGAATATAATCCAACGCGTCCTAACGCGTTCAGCCGACCTAAAACTATTTCTCCGATCAAACATATAAAAGGAAAAAAAATACTGTATACTTTCATATATTCTGATAACTCATTTCTCACCATCTTCTTGACGTTATCATCATATATTCAGGTACACCTGACTCTCATCGCTCATAACTCACGGCTGGTCTCGACTCAGCACGCGGTTCATGAAACTGACTCGACTCGAACCAACGGTCGAACCGACTGGTTCGGTAACGTAAAACCCTGACTCGAGTCACGGGTTTTACATGTATAATTGTATTATATTCTTTGCACGAGTTATGCATTGGAAAGTGTAGGAAACCATAGCCGGATTCATGGGTTATTATGCTAATTTTTTACATAATTTCAGTAGATGTTAGGTAAGTTTAACATTCTTTAGTAGATGTTTGTTAGATTACTTGTAACTTCCCTCATCATCTTTGTTATATCCATTATTAATGTATGTCCTTGAAAGTGTCCTCTTCAAGATCAATATGTTCTTAACTATCACGTCTACCCAACTCCAACCTTCCAAGAAGTTTATCTAAACTAACTCTCTTGGGTCATTGTGTAAACAAGCCTTTTGTTAAAAAAAAGAAAGAAATTCTTTTTTTTATTTCAAACTCTTGTTTCTGCTGGCCTTATTATAGGAGAATGAAGATGTCATTGATCACAGCTTGGGAGGCTTTGCGATGAGCCGCTGACTAAATGTGATTCCTGGCCTACCCACGTCTGAATTGTAGCAGGAACACTAAGGTATCATCATTGGTTGAGTCCCTTGTTCCATAGCAGAAAATTCTCTATCTGCACTGCTGCTTGGAACACTCGTAAGTGCCGGTGAATGATTCTCTTGGCTAACTATGAATTATCCGACACATTAGTGAAGACTTCCATATTTCTTTTGCCCTATCTAATCATATTATGCTTAATACATGTGAAGTAAAAAATCCATTACAAAGAGGGGGAAATGGTTGTTATTTTTAGCGCGAAAATATAAGATAGGGGAGCCGAGTGGAGACGACGATGGAATTCTTGGTTTTATTTTCTACTCTTTTAGTGAGTAATTGGAAAAAAGAATCGTATTTTTAATTTAATAAATATGATAAATAAGAACAATTATTAGCTAGGGGTATTACAAAATGACCAATTTTAAGGTTAGATTAATATAGAAATCTACCAATGAAGTAAATGAAACTTGCAACTTATGTTCATCCTCATCATTCATTTAAATGCGACGGTCATAACTTTAGAAATTTGATAAAATTACCGCTGTTATCCGGAGGCCCTTGTAAGAGTTCTTATAAATTTTACGTTTATACTAATTGTAAAGAAGTCGTTGTTTTGTCAATAATATATATATATATATATATATATATATATATATAAACTACCGTCACCATCACCATCATCACCCACGTGTATATAGTAGTAATGCATTTATCATCTGTAAAATTATCATGACCATTATTTACAGTTTACATTTTGTTTTATTCAATCTCTGCCCTTCCCGGGCTTATTCTCTCTCCCACCAATCTTCTGGCATTGTTATTATTGTGAAACATCCCACATTAGTCTCAAACCTCAAACTATGGGTGTGTACAAATCCCACATATTAGCATCCGAATTGAAGATTCTGTCATTGTTATCACACCCAACATTCCCCATGTTTGCACCGTCATCATCTTCATCTTCCCCCTTCACACGCATGCCACCATGCTCACCACCAGTGCAAGTGCTCTCGGTGCAGATGCTCTGGCTCCACAGCTCATCTTCGTTTCCGAACGACGTCGAGCCGTACTGGAACCCGACGGGGGCCTGGAACGCGTTGCAGATTTCGGCGAACCCGTCGGAATTAGCGTCCCCCACCATGGCCCCCCACACCTTGTTGGTGCAATTGGGGAGAGCTTGGACGTCGGCGGCTTCCTGCATGGCCCTGGAGAGCCCGACCTTGATCTTCTGGACCGCGTCGACGTCCTTGACATCTAGGCCTCCGCCGGAGCTGTCTCCGGGCGGCGGCATTGCGTTGGGTAATAGCGCAGTGTTCTCATTGCTGTTGAGCTGGAAGTCGATGCGGTTCTTGGTGAGGAGGTGGAGCATCTCGTCCTTGAAGCATCCGAGGGCGGCCTCGGCGAGGTGGGCCACCTTCGGCGGCGCGAGGGTGGTGGCGATCTCGGCGATGAGGTGGGAGAAGGGCTTGTGGGTCACCGGGTCGATCCCCATGCCGGACAGCCGCTTCTTGAGCTTGGTGTTCCAGTAGTTCTTCACGTCGTTGTCTGTTCTTCCCGGCAATTGAGCTGCTATCAAAGACCACCTGCAGGCATCCATACAAATTCCCATTTTGATTTAGTTGTGTGTGGATCACCATTTTAGTGCAATAAGGTAGGTTTCAAAAACTGTTTTTGGACCATGTTTCCCTTATCCAAAATGGTGTAATTTGATCCAGGTTTGGATACTGCTCTTATAAGCTTATAATTGTTCTTAGGATGGTCATACATTAGAAAGCATCTTTAGCTGCAATCAAAGAACATGAGACAATTGCTGCACTCATACATTTTACAGATTAGTAAGAGCTTTACTGATCCAGAAAATTGCTATTTGATAAAGTATTGCTGCAAATCACAGTATATTGGGGAGATGTGTTGTTTATATATGTTTGGTACGTTTCAATGAGACTAATGCTGCATCTTTGCTTTTGAAACATAAATTTTAGCTAATTGTGAAATTCGAAAGGGAGAATGAAACTAGAAGGAATGGGGGCATTGGGCATTGCCTGTTGCCAACGACGGAGTGGAGCTTGACGATGGTCTGCTCTTCGTTCTCGGAGAACTCACCGTGCTTGAGGTCCGGCCGGAGGTAGTTCGTCCATCGCAGCCTGCAACTCTTCCCACACCTCTGCAGCCCTGGCACATACGCATCAAAGTCCCACATACGGTTATGAAAAAACCACTGGACAACCAGGCAAATTTTTTTATGCTAGTAAAAATCAAACATATATATGATCGAGAGCATGATGAAAAAGGACCTGCATTCTTGGGGATAAGGCGCCAATTGCGAGTACCATGTTGAGCAATATAAGAGGAGAGCTTGTTGTCTTCCTCAGGAGTCCACTGCCCTCTCTTCACATTATCTTTCTCGCAGCAGGGGACTCTGCCCATACCTTCCCAATTATTGTCACCCTCTTTCCTCGCCCAACTCCCAGCTATCTACACCCCAGCTAAACAAGCTCCTCTCCTCTCTCCCAACCAAACCACTCCAGAAAAACAAGCAACTCTCTTGTTTATCTTTCTTGGGCAAGCAACACCGGTATAGTATAGTTTGAGCTACTTGTTAATTTTTTGTGGGTGCGTGTCTGGGTGTTGTGTGGGAGTGAGGGTGTACTTTAAATGCAGGAGAGGGTGGGGTGAGCATCGAAGAGGCATGTTTGAGTAAAGAATTCAACGCCGTCGGCCGCGTGATGGGAAGAGGCAGGTAGCTCACCCACAAGACGCCCGGTCAACTCCTCAATATCCCTCTCTTTCTTCTTTCTTCTTCTTTTCTCGTTGTTGTATGAAGTTTGGCTCACACCGAAGCGACTTGTAATGCTGCTCGTGTGCTTGTGTTTTCGTTTTAGTTGAGAGATTGGATACTAGAAACCCTAATAATTTTGTCAAAATCGTTTTTAAATTGGTTAAACGGACATAATAATATTTTATGTACCTAAAATTTAGAGAATGTTTAGGGGTCATCATCAATAGTTGTAACTAAAACCATAACTTACAAATCTAAAAGTTTGTACTTCTAATTATGGTTTATTTGATTGTTTTAAAATTATGCCAAAGAAATATAAAATTTGAAGGTCAAAATTTCCTGTGTTTAGATGCCTAGAAATTAAGTCAAAAGATATTTTTTTAGCCTAAATAAGTCTATATAAAAATTTTACAAAAGTAATTTTTTTGTAAAAAATAAAAGAAATTAATAAAAATTTTGGGAGACACAATTGAGAAAAGTTTTTATTTTTATCTTATTTTATTACTATCTAAATCTGGAAGGAAAAATTTTAAAATTTTTGGGTCATTTCATACCATTATATTTTCATTTGTTGTAATTTTTTTATTTGCATTGTTTTCATGCCAACCAAAAAGACTCCAAATTATAGCCAAACCCCAGATTATATGTTACTAGTGGGTTTCATTCATTGGTCATTTTCTAAGCTGTGAACATTCCTGTCATTAATTAATTTAGTAGTTGGTTAAAGGTTACAAATTTTGGCAGACCTTATTAAAAGATGTTTCTATTTATTTGATAAGTATTACCTCTGGACTCTCCTTAAATAGATGCCCAAATAAATGATCGTATAAGTGTACGTTCACGTTTTCTTCGGCCTAAATTATTTAGCCCGAGCCTAATGCCCTAAGCCCGTCAACACGGCCCGATCAAATTAAAAAGAATCGGTTGTAGCTCCACGCCGGTCGTCTCCGAACAGTGTAGACGCAGTGTTTCTGGCGTCGCTTCCCGGGGTGAGCCAAAATTTTCCAATTAAAAAACAAGAAGAGTGATTTCGTGGGTTTGTATGGAGAAGATATTGGGTTTGTTATCAACGTGGAGAGCTTAGAAAAGAGTTGCCATGTGCTGCTTTGGAACTCGGAATGGAGAGGAGCTTCGTCTCCCCGTCGTGCATGGCATCCTGCTCATATTATTTTTTCTCTTGCCGCTTCCTTTGGAGAGCTGCGGAGCGCCGGGATCGTGCCGCTGCCCTGAACGCCGAAGCCTTGCCCATGCCTTGTATGAGACGGGAGCACTGCCAGAGTTCTACCTTTGCTGTCCATTGCCGACGAGGCCGCTCACCTCTGTCACCAGAGTTCTACCCGACAAAATCCGGAGCGAAAGATTAGAAGTCGCCGAGCAGTGGAGCGCCATGCTGCTGAGTTGCCGAAGTCTGAGGATTAACACCCCCTGTCAGTTTACTTTGCTGCTGCTTGCCAGAGCCTTGTTGCTGTTTGTTGCCGCTTTCAATGCCTTGCCGAGGACAGCCACCCATGCGCGGGTGTTTCGAGCTGCTGGAGATCATTGCCGTCTTACCGCTACTGTTTGGGAACCGAGAAGTCTCGCCGAGTGGAGCCTTGGAGGAACACCCCTTGAAGCCTGTTGTTACCAAGCCTCTTGAAGCTCCATTGCCAACATACTCACAGGGGTGCTGCCCTGACCACTTCTGTACTGCCGCCGTCCTGGATCTTAGCTTCGACAACGGAGGGAGAAAGCTCGCAACCCTCATCATCGCCTTGTTGCACCATCGCCGGACTCTTACTGCCAGTCCATTGAAGCCTCACCAAGGAGAGGAGAAGGTCCCATCTTAGTTTTCATCCTGTGGATGAGTCCATGAAGCCCAGGAGTCACTCTCGCCGTGAAGTAATTTGCTGCAAATACTTGCCTCCCACTGCTGGCGGTTTTAAGAAGAAGTGGTGAGGGAAGGAGAAAGGAACAAATGGGTCTTCTTACCCGTTTACACACCAACTGTCCAGGATCGTATCTGAGTGTCCTGACCTGTCCACACCCATCTGCCTGCTGTAACCGGCCTATCTCAGAAGTCAGACCCACCCGGATTTGGGTCGGTTTGGTTTGGAATTTATATCGCTACCTTCTTGTGCCCCAATTTGAGTAAAATTACCTTCAAGGGACAACCTATAAATATACGAAGTCAATGAATTAAAGTAGTCAAATCCTATTAAATTTTATAATTTATAAAGGAGTAAAAAAATTAGCGAATTGTTAGTACTAATCTCACCTATCTGAAACCACGTAAAAAAATTTGGTGTATAGTTTATCCTTTATTTTTATTGTTCGTGCACTAGACTTGATTTTCACAAGTAATAACACCCTGACGTGATCCCCTATCACCCGAACTTTCAAACTTCAACTTCAATTTTAATATTTTTAAGTTTGAGCGGTCAACTGGCGAAGCACTCTGTCCTCAGACAATAAGCATAACACGAGTTTTGATAATTAGTATTTTTCTATTATGACGGACTAGCACGACGTTGACACTCTGGTGTGAAGTTCTAATGGATCACTCCGGTGTGAAGTTCTAATGGATTGATAACTCTAATGATCCTTTGGTTTAATAAAGTGTGGATAATAGTGATTTCCAATGTATGATTTCACCCAAAAGAATTTAATTTTTATATTACTTTATGCTTATAATTGAATCACATTAAATGTATTTAATCTTTACCTATATAAAAATTTTATTAATAATTCATTAAGTGTTCAATTCTAAGATAAGTATTTGTTGAATTGAAAAATAATGGGATCAAGTTCAAGTCGAATCGAGCTGAACATTTTTGCTCCAAAACAATATTAGCTTAATTTACACTCTTTAAGTGTTCAGGGTGCCTCCAATACATCTTTTCATGTTTGTGGTTATTATAAATTTGTATTTTATTGTTGTATTCTCTAACAACTCATCAAATCTTCATTAAACTTTGAGGTATATTACATAATCTTCTTTTTAATTTTATGTATTTATAAAACAACGGAAATGAGTTCAAACTGAATTGATATGAACACATTTTAATTTTACTTATAAGCTTCTTTAGTTTATTTTCATCTTCACGTCCAGCTAACTAATTAAGGATAATAATATTTTTGGATGCTGAAAATAATAATCGTAGTAATTTTCCACTAGTTGTGAAAAATTATAATTAATTTTTATTGTCCATCAATAACCTCCTTAAAAAATATTATTAGTGCAGCCTCGAGAATGACATCCATTTTATTTTACTTTATTATATTTAAGTTTTTTTTCTTACCAATTTTAAGATGAAAGACTTGTAATTCTCTAACAGCTTATACTCAAATCTTGATTAAACATGCAGGAGAATTGCCAAATTTCGTGGTAATTCTATGTAGTCATTACATTTTTGTGGCCCAAATTCCATTACAAATGAACAGCGAGTCCCATCATCAAATGACTAGTTTTGGCACCCCCCCCCCCCATTGTTACATTCACAGGTTACAAATGAGCCACTCATTTTCTTCCCATCTTGGACATCTATCCATGTTCTTCTTCCTAGCTATCAAATTAATCAACACACTTCAAGCTTGGAGTTTGGATTGAGCATTGGGAATTGAAGAACAGAGAAGAACCACACAAAAAAACAACAAAGAAAACAAACACAGCTCTACCCAAGACACCTTCCCACCTCTCAATTCCACCTTGGGTCTGCTACAGACCATCTTCCTCGCTACTTGGAAGTGGAGAGCTCAGATGTTGGAGCTCGTCACATTGCTAGCTTGCCATGATGAGCTGCACTGCTAAAATGGCTCTGCGCTCCAACAACATGCTTGGGCCTCCTCTTGGTTCCACCAAGAACAATCTGCCCATCTTCATTCATTGTTCTAATTTATTAACAAGTGGAAAGAATCAATCTATTGGAGAGAGTTTGTTAGCAGCAAGAGTTGCCTGTTCTGCAGTTCATGAAACCTTTCCTTCTGCTACTGGTTGGTAAATTGCTTCTTCCCAAATTATTCTATGCCTGTTTGCTTATAATTTAGTGGCATCAATTTGAGTAAGCATACTTGGACGATCTGTTTCTGTACAAATTGTATTTTTTGTGAGATGTTTTGGATGGCAAGATTATATACGTGGGAGTTGATTAAAAACATAGCAACTACTGGGAATATAATATGAGATAAGGTAGAAATGAATTGTCATCATCATCGTCACTCTCATGTCCACTTGATTCCAAGATATTTTCTGCATTGAATCTAGGAAGGTTGTATGCCCAAGGCCTTGTATTCCCTGTGGAACAAATGTACTACCCAGAAAATTCTCAGTTATTCTAGCTGATTCATTTATCTACAAAAATACCATTTTCTAAGTCTTCCGAAAATGATATCAATCCTAATTGAAATGGGACTAGATATACACAAACCATTCCTAATTACATTAGAAATGCATTTTTGTTTACTTAAGAAATATTAATAATCAATAATAGGTGTGCGCGGATATTCTCAAGCTGATACTAAGCAACCTCATGAATTTAATCTGTAAAACTAGCCACCGAGACTAAGGAGGTTCTGAAGGCCAAAAAGGAGGCAGCACCACCGGCGGCGTCTAAGCGAGCACCTCCGGCACAAGCTCCAGCTAAACCCCTCCCTCAACTCATGGAAGATGTCATCCCTTCACTCAAAGCCACTCTAAGAGCTCAAGAGGATCCCTCTAACATAGAACTCACATTTCAAGACAACAAGGTTTTGTTCCTTCTCCACATTTGTGAATGCATGTATGGCTTCTATACCTAACAAGTTTGTTGTACTCAATTAGTTCCATATCTGTACACGAATCAAACAGTTGGAAGGGTCATTTCTACAGAATGGCATACCATACTACTTCTGGGCCTTCTTCCCCAATGGAAACCTCACAGGTATACATTATACGTTGGCATTTGTATATCTGAATGAACATTTAGCATGTAAGGCAAGTTGTCGATTTCTACAAAACCCAATTGTGAATTGTGATGGGAAGTGCTGACAATATATTAACTTCAAATACTACTAACCAGAACGATGGGCATAACTTGTAAGAATTGATGATGCATGGTTAATTTCTGCGGCAGGTACAAAGGGGTTTTCATTGTCTTCATATGGATCAGGGGCAAGCACAGTGGAGCCATTTCTTATTGATGAGAAGAAGATAACAGCCAAACATGTGGTTTTTTTGGTGGAGAAGAGGTTGGCAGCAGAACGCATTCTTCCTGTATGGAAGGAGTAGTCCTCTTCCAAGCTTGTAAAGATACGGAATTCAAAGCAAAAATTGTGAGCTTATTTCCATGGTCTTGTGAAATAATACTTTTTTCCATTGTAGATTTCTTTTGTAGCTAACAAGAAAAGTAAAAGATCATAGAAGAATTCATATTACTTCCATATGTAAATATAACAATTAGATTAATACCCTCAATTAATAGCTTCTCAAGTGTGCAAATCTGATCAAAATTTTAAACTAGATACTAAATATTAAAAATTGTGAGTTTTGAGTAATTCAAGTGTGAAAGTATGGTTTTTTATTTGGAATTACCAATGTTGATGATCAAATATATATACCACAAAAAAATTAGAACTAAGAAGCAAATGTTTCATGTTCATGCAATACCCTTGGCGCCAACATGGATGCAGTCCCACCCTTCCATCTCCGGCGTTGCCCACCACTCGTCTTCCATCTTTTCGCCGGGCAACACCACCGGCGACGGCGGAAACAGGCCATCGTAGAGCCTCGCCTCGCCGGGAAGGTGATCGTTCACCACCCCCACGCCGAGCACGGTCGAATAGAACGCCTCCAGCTCGCGGGCATGCATGAGATCATTCTCCAGCTCCTCCCAGCCCCATGGGAATTCGAACACGCCCAACTCCTCGGGCAGGCTTTTCGTCGCGTCGTCCTCTTCTCCGGCGAGGTCCTTCTCCACCTCTTGCTGATTGGCCGGCGGCTCCTTGAACTCCTTCCCCCTTCCTCCACTCTCCCATGATCATCTTCAATGTCGATTACATCTCGCGACCTCTTCTTGCATGATCCTTCCATATCAGCGTCTGATCAAATCAAATATTGAAACAAACAAATCTTAACACTACTTTATACCAACTATACCATTAAATTGAATTAGACAAAACTTGATATTATATTGTAGTGCTTACTTTGAAGATACAATTGCACCAACAACTAGACAATTGTGAGAATTGGATTGATCTAATATATGGAAGGGAAGGAAGAAGGAGATGAGGTCTTAGAATGCTTGGCACGCTTGTGTTCGATGTGATCTATCATCTACAAATAGGATGAGGGATCAACCAGCATGCAAAAGAGGGAGCCCATTAAAGAGATCCTTCGAATGCGCAAAGTTGGTTTGGGATCACTGATCAGTCGCCGATGCCTTGTATGCAGGTGTTAACGAGGAAGATGAGAACCGGTGCATGGAGTGTACGTGTGCCCCTCTCTTGCATGTAACCGATCATCTTTTCCAAGCATGAGGAGTTGTTTTTTTTCTTTTATAATTTTGATTAATGAATCTTAAGAGTTATCGCATGTATTTTAGTGGTGATTATAAATTCAATTGTAAGACCAACCGTAAAATACAATAAGATCATTAAATTTGATTCTTTGTATGATATTCAAAAATTAATTTCACATCAAATATCTACATAAGATCCAATATATCATTTGTTCGATTAACTACTTAAAAAAAAACTTACGCTTATTAGATTACACTTGACCCGGTTACATTTAATATTTAATAAGAGTTATTAATCTCAGATTCAATATCTACCTGTACAAAGATTCACAATTTTAATTAATTATTTTTTGAAGAAATAACTTTACCATCCACTTGGGTAGAGTTATTACACTTTGATTTGATCCTTCTTTGATTTTACGAGAATCTTCGTGCACTAAACAGCCTTTTTTAAAAGTTTTTAATGCTTTTAAACTAATAATCTAATTAGGGGTACTGGTCATCCAGAACTGATCAAACCCAATTACATTTGGTGGCCCGATTTCGTAACCTCCAATGAATCGAATAAGCTTATATTTCAGTTTGGTTTGTTCAGTAACAGGATAACCTAATTAAATAATAAGTTATGACAAAATAAATTTGATTAATTATTTAATCAAATTATATTATTATTTTAGTGGACATAATTATTTAAGAAGTAATTTTAAATATGTGTATATATATATATATATTATGTTAAACAAATAAAATTCATCATATAAGTATTATTCAATGGCTGCCGCCCCTGCTAGATCGAGCCTTGGGGTGGGTGGATCTGACAGGCCCAAGCAAGATGTGGCTACAGGCTTCCAGCTTCGTTTCCAACTGCAACATTTTTTTTTTTTTTGAAAAAGATCAGCGACGATGGGGTGGCCAGAGTTGGCCATCCCAAAGCCAAGTCGACAGGATCTGGCCACCCCCTTAAAAAATACCTCTTACTGTGGAGGATCACGTGTTCGAACCTTGTTAACATTAATTTTTAATTTCTTATAAAAAACTAATAATAAAAATGGCTCCCACAACGGAAAGTCACATGTTTGAACTCAGCTAACCTCAATTTTTAACTTCTTACTAACAAAATTCAATCATCTTGTCTTGAAGAAAATACAATAAAAAATAAATTATTATAGTTTATCTTCTCATTTTAGGATATATATATTTAAAATTAATCAGAGTTTATATCTAAGACATTAAATTATTAGAGTCCATCACATTATTTAATGAGAGTTTATATATAAAATTAAAATTTATCTGTAGTAAAATCATGTATGGCATTACGTCTTGCCTAGAATTATTTACCATGTAATCGTTAATACTTTTTTTCGTATATCTTTCTTCTTTAATTTCCTTAAGACTTGATCCCTCCCTCCCTTCAAAATTTATTGATTTAATCATTCATTCTGGAAAGACCCTTGTTGTTTAATTATTTTTATTTGTGTGTGTGTGTGTGGTTATAATCTCATGCACAACATGAGCATCAATTTTACCCAAATATATAGTCATATATGTTTGCGTACTTATTAATTCATTGTATTATCACCACTAGTGGAAACCCCAAACCCGCGCCCGCCCCCCTCTTCTGTCATTAAAACTTTTGGTGTCAGAAGGGGTGAAACAGTGACAAAAGCCCTTTGTCACCGTTTTTTCAGTGAAATATCATGGACAAAAGCTTCACCAACTAATTCAATATGGCAATTTAACATTGTCAACTTGTCATCGTAGGGTTTCGGTGACCGATTACAATGACTAATTGTTACTGATAAACGATGACTAAACAGTGGCCAACTAACACCAATTCATAGTGGCAGATGTTGGTGGTTGATCTGCCACCAAAATATAGGTGTCAAATTGGTGTGAATTCTTCCAAATTGGCATCGAAGTTCGGTGACAAACGATAAAAATTGACACCAAATTGTATTCTATCACAAAATTTTAGTGACAGTTTGGTGATATATTAGTATATTTGACACTAAATTTCGGTGTCTAACAGGAAAAACTGACACCATATTCCAATCTGCCACTGAATTTAGTTGAGAATTCAGTTACAAATCTGAAATAATTCTTAACTCGGACCAGTTTTTTTATTTCGGGAAAAATTATCCTGTAACATTCAACAATAATATTTAAACCATTTATAGCTATCTCAAACATAACTTAACCATCTGCTTGTCATCACGCACTATAAAT
Source organism: Piper betle (assembly GCA_033002965.1). NCBI lineage: Eukaryota > Viridiplantae > Streptophyta > Magnoliopsida > Piperales > Piperaceae > Piper > Piper betle. The sequence goes on along the minus strand of JAURVB010012660.1, from coordinate 20,084 downwards.
AACTCCTCCACAAACAAGTAATAATAAATATACATCCAAAACAATTCCATCACAAATTCCACAAAGTCCATATGACAAACACAAAACACAAACCCATCAAATAAATGTCACATCCATAAACTACAAGTGAGAATCTGGTGGAGATTGTGTCTCATTATTATCTGGCTCGCTCACATCTTTCCCAACCTTACTCAACAAAACCTTGAAGAGGGTATTATCTAGAGTTCGATTCTCCATCATACGTTATTTTTTTGGTCATTCTTCTAATGCACGAAGGTCAACAATGAATTTATCATTCAATTTTTCAGCGACAATATCTGAGAAGCGTTGTCCAGCGTCAATAGTAACATTACTAGTCACCTGACTAGTAACATCTGCAACAACATCTTGTCGCATAGTCTGCATCTTCTCTTTCCCCACCTCATGTACTATAGTATGAAGGTAATTCCATTCTACTACAGTCAAGAGTGGCTGAACAAGGCGCTCCTCAATCATATTAAGGCGTCTAATCAACTCTGGGTTGATAGTCTATGTAGTGCCATGATGGGTAGGTGGACCTCTATCGATCAAGTGAGATGATCGAGACCCTTGGGAGGAGCTAGACATTGAACTTGGGAGGCGTAGTCCACTCAGTGTAGTAGAACCCAGACCATAACATGAGCCCCTCCTTCTACCCCTGCTGTATATAGGTAGGCATCTTCGTCGAGCTCGGGTATAGAGGAGGTGTCATTGCCGTATTTTCCCTGGATCCTCTTCTTATACCTAACCTGTAAATAGTAGATATATATTTTTAAAGTATCCACAATCACAACACAAACATAAATGACAACACAATTAGGTAAATGACATTTATGAATCAAAACATAATTTGCAGGTAAATAAGAGAATCAATGAAATACAAATGAAAGAATTAACATACAAATAAAGTTTAAAGCTAATTTGCATGTAAAAGAATTAACACTATTGTTTTTCATCATGTGTATCATCATATGCCACAATCAACTATCTCCGTAGTCCCCCTCCTGTCTAACAACTAACAAGAAATATATAAGTTGCCACCTTTTACAACAATAATAAGCCCCAACATGTTTTATATAAGTTAGCATTCACGCCATGCTTATACAACAATAATGCATTATTTAAAGTTTGAGATATGATATTGTGACTCACCACAACAAGCTCTTAATTGTTATCTTTGTATGGGCCTAATCCTTTGTCGGCGCGGTGAGTCCTATCAAACACATCCACAAAAGTCACCGCACGACCGATGTATCTGCACACAATATAAAATTGGTATAATCAACTTAAAAAATGCAACTACAACTACACAGTATAAGCTTATTGTTTAACGCACTAATCTTTGCTCATAGATTTCCGTAATAACAGATCCTCCTATGTGGCGGGTTATATCCCTGTCTTTTGGCTTGAGACGATTATTTTTGTTCGTCTTGGAGACCTCTTCCACTTATCTGTTGTGCAATGCTCTTTATATAATCCCTCCCATACATCATGGGTAAGCCACCCGAATTTACCCCTTTCAGTCATGTCCATGTATTCATTTGTTTTAAGAAGCAATTTTGCCTTGTCTCGGGCTCTCTTCATCATTTGCTTGTGCAACTCAGGTGCATTTGTCATGAAGGTATTTCATGTCCATGGCTGATCCTCCGACCGAAAATCATACAAATCTTGCACCAAACAAACAAAAACTTCATATTTAGATATATAAAGAATTATGATATACACATGTAAAAGATATTGTCAAACATCATATACTTACCATCTACTCTTGGCACATCATATATCTGACATTCATTACCCATGACTCGAGTCAGAGTTTTATATTAGCGAATCGATTAGTTCAACCGTCAATCCAAGTCGAGTTAGTTTCATGAACTGTGAGATGTGTCGAAGCCAACCGTGAGTTATGAGTGATAAGGGTCAAGTGTACCTAAGTATATAATGATAACGATAGAAAGATGATATGAAATGATTTATCAAAGTATATGATAATATGCAGTATTTTTTATGTATTTATTCGTAAAATTATTTTTAGGTCGAATAACGCATTATGAGTCATTGTAGGGTAGTTTGGGTGGGTTATTAGTTATAGAATATGTTATTGTGATGTTATAGTGTGTATTATATTTTATGTGATTTCCCCCTATTTTTGAATTTTTTTAGGATTAATTACGAGCTAATTATTATTTTTGACCCAAGTCGGAGTTGAGTCAACTTTTATTTATGAGATTGCCCCCGAGAACTCTCCTTGATCTTTTCTTCCCGAAACCCCGATCACCACCCATCGCTGCCCCTATCCTTGCCATCAACGTCGCCCCCGACCACTGCACTACCATCGATCAATGCCGTTGAGCCCCGCCGTGTCGTTGCCATGCTGCCCCAGTCTCTACGACGCCGAATCGCCACACTATCACTCTACGCTCCACGATCCCGGTTTGCTACCATCTGCACCGCTCTACTGCCATAGTGCCTCCAACACCACCCCTTAAACCCCCAACCATTTTCCCCATACCCAGCGCCACTGCTGCCAAAGCCCTCTCGGACAAGCCAACTGACCTCAGTCGACTCGTCACCAGGGTCAGTGGTCATCACCACCATTGTTGTCATCACTGCCACCACCATTGGGTTGAGCTCGTTGAGCCAGTGCCGACCCATAGCCCTCATTGCCTCATCGAAAAGCCGCTAGAAACTACCGAAAAATTGGATTTACTTAAATTCACCAGATCGTCCACCGAATTCATTTAGTCAACCCCGATCGAACTTCAAACACCATTGGGTGCCGAATTCGAGTCTCGAGCTACGCAACGAAACCCTAGTTGTCACCGATTACCAACAACGCAAGGTATAATTAACTCAAACGAGCAGCGCAACGAAACCCTAGTTGTCGCTGATTGCCAACGACACAAGGTATAATTAACTCCAACTTAATTACTTAAAGGTAATAATTATTAGCACAACATGTTAGGATCGATGAATTGATGTGCTAGCTATTTTATTGTAAATAATTGCTTGATTGAAATGTATTAAAATGAATGCTAAGTAACTAATTAAGTAAAATAAGTAATTATCGTCATCTAATGCCACATAGTGTAGGAAATCTTATATGGTTTCATGTATGGTTGATGTGAGTGTGTCCGAATGTGTGTGTGCTATAGGATGTATGAATGCATCATAAGCGGGCATTTAGCTTTTAGTTTGATGTGTAGGTACGAGTAGGAACTCATTGCCTAGGCTCGTAGACACGATTGGAGCTTCTACCAGATCCGTTTAGGACTTGCTTCTGGTTTAACTTTTGTTCTCTGTCGTGTTTTGTTTTAACAGGTAAGTTGATGTGTCAAGTGGTGGGTCTATTGTATCTCACTCCACACGGGCCATCTAGTTGTATGAGATTTCCTGATTAATAACCCTCTAGGATGAGATCACTTGAACTTGTTTTTGAAACTCATATCCAACTAGCAATGCCTTGGGGCTATTATATTGAAATCTCTACCCAGGCTTATGTACATGTAGTTTTTCACATTTTCAGTGAGATATGAGACGAGGGAAAATTGACGGCTTCATCATGAGATAGGGCATGTATTCTTCAAAGCGGCCTCTAGAATTGGTGAGCGTCCGTTCCATTCCCCAGGGATCCTGATAACTCCACCTTTGAGTTCCTCAAACCTAGAGAAATGTGGAGGTTTATGGGTACTGCTATGCAGTGCACGTCTAGACTTGTGGTTTTAAAGAGTATTGAAGGCATATGCCTAAGAGTACTTAGCCTATGTACTTAGGGTTAGGAGTAATACAGAGGATATAAATGGCTGAAAGAGAAGAGAATGATTTCCCGCGCAAGAGATAGTTTAAAGTGACTAATGAATGAGGTTGAGATAGAAAGAGGACGTTGTCGTGCGAAGTAGACAGCTCATAGTTATTGCCCTTATGAGAGTTCTAATAGGAAGAGTAATGATGTTTTCATTCAACAGGAGGGTCAACTCTTCTGTGTTAGTTTGTTATTAGTTATTTCTGGTCAGATAATACTCATTATTGATGACTTTTTATTATATATGTAAGTGAGAACTCTGAGGAATAAGCGCAGTCGGGACTACGGAGGAGCAACACTGAAATCGCACACACATGTACCTACCGAGTGTAATTGGTAATGATTATGTGCATTGAACTGTGTGGACGATAAAATTGAAATGCTATTGTGTGAACTTATTATTAATATTTTGCATGTGAATGAAATTATGAATAGAAATGAATAGGGTGAGCTATGGAGTTTAGACTCGGCTCAGATGATGAGGGAAGTAATGATAACTAAAATGTAAAGGGAATGATGTGTTGGGATTGTGTTTTTTAGTTTTATTGTTATAGATGTATACTGCATGCTATTGATAGGGTGGTCGCTATTGCACTTTTAGGGGAGACAGTTTGTTTTGCTTTAAAATAGTTGTTTCTTTTAAAATTTTCATTTGTTTGGTTTGCTTTATACTTGATTGTGTATCATAGCATGCATGTAGGATAACGTTAGAACCTACGTATCTCATTCATGTTTTGCATGTTGCAATAACATCTTGAGACGTCGAGGGTAGATCTGGGTCGGCTTAATCAAATCATGTAGATTAGTGAACGGTTCGCTCGCCAGTAACATTTCCAGGTTGGTTCATGGGTGAACCGAAACGGGGTGTTACACATTGGAATAGTCTTCTAACTTGGTCACACTCCTTTCACTCAGCCCTCGTCAAAGACATTTGTCAAGGCAAACGTAGATCCATCACTCTAGAGACATAAACATTAGTTATTAAAAATCAGCATCATCATAAAGTTTATATTTCAATATATTTGAAAAATAGTTCATATAAACTTGCCAGTTAGTTTATGAAATAGCTGATTCCCATGCTCAGTAAGAGGCACTGATCTTAACATCATATTGGCCCCACGGGGGAGAGAGGAGGGGAGAATGCAATCATCCAACATCTCCGTAAGGTGCTCCTGAATGTCCTACTCTAGTTGACCAATATCCTCATCCTTGCCCACAAAGGTACCTCGAGTGGCAAGCCATGAACATCATCAACCTCATCAACGAAGTCTCTATGAATTAGATGTACATGGCAATCAGCTCATCCTAGAGCCACCTATGTGAGATTCACCAGAAGTAGCTCCTCAAGATTTTGACCCTTGGGAAGTAGCTCCTCGAGATGAAGATCTTGTGCCCGTCTCATGCTATCCGCGAGTGCACCCACGACCCATACTCTCTACCTACCATAGAGAAATAAAAAATTAATGATTAAAATTAATCAATACTAAATTCAATTATAAAACATTATATCGCAGCCAATAATAAAATTGAATTACAAAATCAACCAATATTTATTACTTACTTTCTTCGGACTCTGATTCATCCAATGCCTCTTGATTCACGACAAACTCGGATTCATCCAATGACTCTTGGTTCACGACATTCTCTGCTTAAATTAGTCTGTCATGGTTGATTTCATCATTTATTCCAGACATTATTATAAGTCTACCACTATCAATCATAGGCCTTAGACACGATCGACAAACCCTCATCATCTTATTATATATTAGAGTTACTAGTGTCAAGAAATTCACTGACATCAATGCCGCACTTTCCATGACATGTAGATAGATATGACATTTAATAAACTTGTTGACATTATTGTGCTAAAACATACACATCTAGGGGTCTGAACTGATTTTATGTAAATATTTTTTAGCTATAAAGCCACAACCTAATAATGTAAAGGAAATTAATCAATAGTTGTAAAACTTCCAATTCGTAAAGTTGATAGATTTTGACACCAAAACAGTCAATAATTATTATAATAACAATCAGGGAAACACTTTAATTACTTGTGTAAATTGAAAATATAACATAAACAATTACCAAAAATTCAATTAACAGTATAAATTTGAATAAACTTAAATACACCAAATTCCAATGCAAGCAGATTATATATAACACTACATGTCATGGAAGATATCAGCAATTATAAATTGAAAATTAACATAAACAAATACAATTTCAGTGATTTTTCATGAAATTGAATATATAGTATAACAAATTGAAAATATAACAATACATAATTAACACAAATTGAATGATTAATCAATAATTGCAGTCAATTATGGATGAAGAATACCGAACCAAGGAGGAGACTGCGGTGCCGGTGCCGGCGAAGTCTGGTCGAAGCAGCAGTAGTGGCGTGTGGCTGTGTACAGCCACAGCGGCATAATGTGGGAGACAACAAACGGTGGCCACGCCATGTGAGATGTGAGCCGAGGGATCTACGGCGACGGTGGATCGAAGTGAGGAGATCAGAGGAGGGGGCTACGTGTTATCCATGACTACAAGAAAACAAGGCATCGGTAACAACAAATTTGTCACTAAAACTCTATATTTGTCACTGAAAATATTGATATTAAAAATTTCTTCAAATTCTATATAAGTGACGGGTTTTATCGTTACTAATGCCTCATTTTCTTTTTGTTGTAGTGTGTAAATTCACGTTGAAAATACATCAAAAGAAAATAAGGTGGCAGCTGGTTAGATTCTGATTCCCATAATTGTTGGCTCTTAAAATGACTTCTAGAAACACTTGGAAGAAGCATCTGTTGTTCTGCAAATGATTGGCATATCTGGTAGAAATATTCTTGTAACACGTAGTTGATTAAGTAATATATCTTAAACCAATTAAAGAAGTGGTTTTAAGCTAAATTGTTTGGTACACCACATGGGGTTGGCATTTCTTAATGTTGGTAACATATATTGGAGCCACCTTATTATGCACTGGCAAGATATGCACTACAAGACATGTTGAAGCAGTATTCCCTCTAACGCAAAATACAATTAAACTAGCTTAGACTAGCACAATGCACGTCCACGTTGGACAAACTTTTTAAAATTTTATTAAAAATAAAATTTAAAATATGTAATATAAAAAATTTCCCTTTTAAATAAGATATCATTAATAAATTTACATTTAAAAACTTACTAAAAAAACATCTACAATTTTTAGTTGAAAATTCCTAATAAGATTAAAGCTAATATTTACATTGAAGGCCAATATAAATTATTTTGTACTAAAAAGACTCAAATTTTTAAGTGATTCTAAATTTTTAATCACCAAAATTATACCTAAATATTATGTAATTAACTAAAATAATACATTAATTTTTTTATTATTTTTAATATGTAATATATTTTAATATAATTAATAATGTACAAATATAAAGTAATTTGAAATGTAAATATCAGTAAATATTTGATTTTAAACACAATTTTTTCAAATATATTTAAAAGATATCTTGCTCATTGAAATCAATTTGTAATTGTCAATAACAAAAATTTTATGAAAAAGCTTAAACTTAAATAATAAATACTAATATATAATTATTTAAAAATATTTTTTAGAGAATGAAAAGTAAATACTAATTAATAAAAAAAGTTTGAGACAAGTGGAGACAAAAAGTGAAGAGTTTTAGAGAATTAAGAGGTAAGTTGGAGAGTTAGAGATACAAGAGACTATTAGAAGGCGAGTTAGAGAATTGGAAGGGTTAGAGGATTAATTAGAGGCTTAAAAGGCGAGTTAAAGAGTCATATAGGTGAGGAGATTAATTAGAGAGTTTACATTAAGTAATCTTTTAATAAAATATTATTGGCAAATTTAATTAAAAACAAGAAGTTCGAGTGATTTCAAGTTGATTGAGATAAAGACTCATAGACTCTACCTCTACACATAATTTATCAACCTATCAATTGTATTGTAATCTAATTATTTTTGGAGGTCGAAAAGTACGAGTGCAAAATTTGAATCTGATCGAAGCAAACACATTTTGCGTGAATGTTATCCTAATTTAATTATTAAAATTTTGTTTTAATTTTTATTGAAATCCCCTTCTGAAACCACTCTGGATCAATTAGGCGGCTCCGGTGGTTTTACACAATTCACAAACCAACAATAACCGCCCACCAGCTCAATCAACTTCTTTTCCCAAAATACCCCCATAAATTTAAAATCCCTACTTTACCCTTCTTCTATACTCTATATATATATATATATAGTTAGGATGTGCATGCATGTACCCGTCACTGGTTGATCCGATAAAGGCCCGCTTCTTCCAGATGTCTCCAGCCTTAACCTTCCACATAGCCGGCGGAGGCGGCGTCCGACCGCCGCCGCTCCGCCGTCCCGCCATTTCCGCCTCCGCCGCCGTCGTCGCCGCGGTTGGGGGCCCGTACGAGGTGCTGCGGGTGAGGGAGACGGCAACACAAATGGAGATCAAGGCGGCGTACCGGAGCCTGGCCAAGCGGCTCCACCCGGACGCCTCAGCGGGCTCCGGCGGCGGCGACTTTGCCGCCCTGCACAAGGCGTATGCGACGCTGTCGGACCCGGCAGCCCGCGCGGCCTACGATCGGTCGGTCCAGCGGGGCGGACGGTTGGCGGTCGTGCGGCTGCAGCGGTGGGAGACGGACCAGTGCTGGTAGATAGGGAGAGGAAGCTGGTTGTACAAGGATCGGTGTACATATATCACAGCCCATGTATTGACAAGGCTGTAGATGGTTTTATAACTGTGATTGTCAATGAAATTCAATTTTTTATGGAATTTAAAAACAGGAACATCATTGCAAGAAGACAAGTTCACGTCAAATAATGTCAGGACCAATGAGGTGATACAGATTAAAATATTAAAAGAAAAAATAAGGGAAGATAAATTAGCCGGTCTTAAATCCGAATAATCAAAATTGTCACTTATAATTACGTTAGTTTATATCCCCAAATTGACGATGGAGAAATGAGGTGTGCCATGATGTTCAAACCACAAATGTTATTGATCTCTTGAAGAACAAGGATTCGAGATCTTACCCAATTTGGTCAGAGTGTTGCTTTGATAAGATAATTAGATTCCAAGTTGGAAAACTAGACCACAAAAGTGACTAGACAACTATTAGACTTAGCAACTGCAGAAATCTTGAAATTTTTGCACTCTGCAATGAACACGAAAAAATATATATTGTTTGTATGAAAAAATTCACAAGTTTGCACTGCAAAAATAAAGCCATAATACACAAACTCATTTTGTTTCTACAAAACCCCCATCTTATTCTAGCATTTCAACGACCTTGAAAGATACGCGGCCAACAACCTACAAACACAGCTGAATTCTATTCAATCCATACCACAAATCTCAGCTACGAGTTCCAGTACAATCTGATCACAAACAAAAGATGTATTCAGTAAAATGAATAGGATAAAATAGAGCAATAATACCAGTTATAGGTTAATGTCAAGAAGGTGAATTCTAATTCAAAACCTCACTAGAATTAAAAAGTATCACACGATATAGTAAAAAAACATTCCCTAGCACCAAATAAATGATGTTAAAATTGTAGCTAAATTCAGCACCAAACAACCAAATCTGAATGAATAATGTTAAAGAACACTTGCAGAAAAATCAATTAAATCAAACCTGTTTGAGAGCCCATGACCATGAGAATTTTAATTTCCATTGGCCATTCAGTCTTCCATATCTTTGTCATTTTCGTCCTCGCCATCAGTGAGGTCTAAATCAGCAAGCAACTCATCCAAAGGCACACTAGGTACATCATCACCATCAGTCACAGATGCCATTTCAGATGGCTGGTACTCTTTGTTCCGATAGAGAGAGATATTAAACCTCAACTCTGGATTTTCCTCTAGATCCTTCAAAAACTCTTCATACTCTTTGCTCCCCTTTTCTTCATCTCCTCTGCTCTTGGCGACATTATCGATCTCCATGTCTAAAGTCTTCAGTTTCCAACTGCGAGGTTTCCCACGTTTCTTTTGTCGCTTCTCCTCATAGCTCTTCTTCACCAAGATCACCTCCGGAACATTAACTTTCTGCTTTTCAAGGTCTGTATTATTAACATTTGCCCCATAGAGATCATAGCCCAATGCATAATCCCCAGGATTTAATAGGTGTCCCAGATGAGTTCTAACAGTAAACATTGTGTCATTCTTTCCAAAATCAGAAACCCTAGCCACCTGGACATATGCCAAAGAAAACTTGGAACCACCTAAGGTGACCACAGAACCATCATTTTCGACATCAAGTATGACATATTCAACCAGCTGCCTACTTGTAAGCAGTGCCGTAAACCCAGATCTCCAACACTGCTTTGCATCTAAGAAGCATTGCCGCAGTGTACTTGGATCCAACAAGGCAACAGTGTTACTCACTTTTGTGCACAAGACAAGTGGACCAAAATTACCCAAAGCAGCTCTTGCTTCGCGGGAGAGACAAATCAAGTCCTCCCGGCAAATAGGATATATGGTCACTGAAAAAGTATATTTGAAGTTGTACTTGTTACTCTTGGGATCATGGGAAACGAGCTGTTTATCGTGCCGGCTGTCAATGGGTACTACACTACCCAAAAACTCAACAAACTTCAGCGCATGACTCCTGTGCCCAAAGAAGAAATCGATACCATTATCCATTTGTTTGATCTTAATAGCCCGAACTGCCGCATCATGCTTGAGAATGAGCTGCTCAAGGTAAAAAAGTTCGCCGGTGAGCAACATTCTGCCTAACTTGTACAGAAGCCTCCCACTGGTCCGGATTGGCCTGCACACGAGAGCATGCCTCGCACAACTGCTCCTGCTGGACATACTCGACCACATATGCTTGTTCCAAAATGGCCCCATTCATAACCTCCTTCTGCACCCGCAGTTTCACCTTGATCCGCTTTGAATGAGGCTCTGTCCATACGAACTCTGCGTGCACCAGCCTAACTTTGTTTAGATTTTTCAACCGTTTTATACAGAAGGTGAGCAGCTCCTTGGATTCCAACTCGGCCTTCACCCATGTCTTGGGTGGCTGCAGGTAACGCCCACAATCGGGGCAGTGTAGGATGGCCAACCGCTTCTGGAGGCCCTCAGTGATGTCCACTTGGGACCTTAAGCATTTAACACACATGTTTGCGGCATTGGGTGGTATCAGGATTCCACACATGCAGCATAGGACATTTCCAATCGTCTGCTGTACAGTGAACATTCCCAGCGATCCATCTTGGGTGGCCATTTGTAAACCTCAAAAAAGTATGACAGGTAGCCTTTTATCCGAAATCAATTTCCCTAGCAGCTGAAAACGCAATCAGTTTTTTTTTTATAAAAAAAATGTTGAAAGGAGACAACAACCATAACTAAGGTTTGCCACTTTGCCTGAAGGCACAGCCGATTACCAACAATATGGTCACCAATTTATCCCAAAAGAAAAGAACATAATCTCAAATTTGACAACTAAAAATGGTTTAACTTAAAGCTAAGCGGCAAATGATGTACTATCCAATTGAAACAATACAATTAATCACAATGATCATGTCTATGAACACAATAGGGCAGCAAATTCCATGAAAAAAGAAAAGAAACCTTACAAGGATCATGCCTGCCAATAAAATAACGTAATAGGAATTCAAGCAACACATTTGCAACCAGGTATGCCACGTAACCAGAAAGCAACTATCCATAAAAACATCCTCTCAACTTCAACAAATAATATTTTCGTTTTAAAAATCAAAATTTACTAGTTTAAGCAGCAAATAGTAAATATTGTTGCCAAACACACCAATGCAAGAATTAAATTATTTTGTTTTTATTTAGTTGTAGGAAAAGTAAACATGGTTGCCATATAGTTGCTAATATACACAATAAGGCAATAAATAAATCCAATTGAAAGCATATCACCGGATAAGTCAGCAACTTAACGCCAATATGAACCGGAGGAGGAGGGTGGGGGTGGGGAGAGGACGCTTACCTGAAGTGAAGAACCGGAAGGGTGCTGGATGCAAAGGTAGCGCCTCCTTCGTTAAAGATGGGGAAGATGGGTGAGATGTTATGCGGCAGCGGAGGAGGGCGGCTGGTCAAGCGAGCGACGGAACCGAGATAGGGTTTACTATTGGTTGGTTGTATAATAGATAAAAAGATCGGCCGACCGGTTTCGAGCAGAATCGGCCGGATTCGTGTAAAATTGAGTCAAAATACAACGAATCGGTCAGGCAAAAAATTGGATCAAGAATCGGTTAATTCAAGCCGATTCACATCCCAAGTCGACAAGGCGAGAATCGAGCAATTCAGGTAAGGCGGCGGGTGGCTGGTGGCAGGGGACAAGGTGGCGAAGAAGATCTGCCAGCTGGGTGGGTGGGGGAGACAGGGGCGGGATGGTGGTTAAAAATTTACTCGACTCCAACCCGAGTTTACTCAACTCTAACCCGAGTTAAAAATAATAGCTAACTCCAAATAATTTTTAAAAAAATCTAAAAAATATTATGAAATATTATAAAATATTATAAAATATTATAAAATATGATAAACATCTTAATATAAAAATGACATCAAAATGACATATTTTGTAATTAATAACCTACCAATTGACTAAATTTAAATTTTTACATAGGACCGATTTAGACTAATTCAACTGAACCGATTCCTAGTCGATTTAGACCGATTCGATCCTATTCAGTGACTCTCTTAAAAACCGATTCCAATTAAGATTTCAATTTTTGCAACCATGGTTGTATTATTATTTCTTATTTGGTTTACTATTGTTTTGGTCGTATTATTTAATCTATCTAGTTTTATATTTATCAATATATTTATCTAATTATTTTAACTTATATATTATAACAGGATGGATTATTTTGCTCACTCCTTTGCCGTAGTTTGGATTTTTCGTGGCACATATTAATTTTGGCCCTATAAATCCTTCTCCTTCCTCTCCTACTACGTTTTTGATAATTTCAAATTGATTTCAAGAAGCAATATATTTTTAAATATATTTAAAAAGTTGTATTTAAAATTACATATTTGCTTATCTTTATATTTCAAACTACCTTATATTTTTTTACATATAATTATTTAAATTAAAACATCCTCTCCGACTCACCTAAAACTCTATGCCATCGTCTTCTCTCTTTTTTAAACTCAATATTTACTTTTAATTAATTATATATTAATATTTTTAAAAAAATCATATAGTTTTTGCTTTTGATAATTTCAAATTAATTTCAATGAGCCAGACATTTTTAAATATATTTGGAAAAAATTGTGTTTAAAATTAAATATTTACTGATTTTTGCATTTTAAATTACTTTATATTTCTTCATATATTATTAATTAAATTAAAGTATATTGCATATTGAAATTAATAAAACTTTAATGTACAACTTTAACTACTTACATAACATTTAGGTGTAATTTTGCAGATTAAAAGTAGAAGAACAATTGAAAGTTTGGATCTTTTTTATGCAAGACAATTTATATTGGGTATTTGATATAAATATTTAGCTTTAACCTTGACAAAATAATATTTGTTAAAAAATTTTAACTAAGAATTTGTAAATATTTTTTTACTAAGTTATTAAATTATAAATTTATTATAAGGAAATATTTTTTATTTACAAGGGAATATTTTTTAATGTTATATATTTTTAATAAAATTTTAAAAAGTTTGTCGGGCATGACCCGCACATTGCACGGGTCTAAGCTAGTATATATAAATAAATAAATAAATAAATAAAATTGCTTAGAACAAAAGCGTCTCAATAATTAAAAACTGACGAGCATTATTTTTGGAGATTTACTATAATATTTTCTATTACATCCAACTAAACACCCTATAATAATACCATTTTTTATAATAATCCAATTTTAGTTCAATTTTATGGGCCTCCAGGATATGACCAACACTTCACGTTATTGGTCTCGTTCAATTACTTTTTGGTGATCAGACAGTCAATCTTATAATAAGAGTTTTTAGAGGAATTTTTTTTTAATATTGTAGGATTAATTACAAAAAAGGAGAAAAAAATATGAACAGTGTAAAATACCTTCACTTAAAAAATTAAAATAAAGTCAATAAAAACTATAAAAAGTTTAAAATTTTATTTTTATTATACAAGGGCCACTCCGACTGCCCCTTAGGCACCCTTAAGTAGAGAATAGTAAGATCCGACCACCCTGTCTCGTTGCCCTCGGGCTAGGACAGATAGAGTTGACCATCCTTGATTGGAGCATAGGGGTCATTGGCTGCCCTTGCCTAGGGCAGCGAGAATCTGGGGCATGTCGATAGGCAATAGGTTGTTGAGCACCATTGTGTAAAAAAATTATTTTTAAAATAGTTTTTGTTTAGTTTTAGGTTGGATTGTTTTAATTTTTATTTTATTATAAAACCAACCCAATGGCTGTTTGGTTATTATAATAAAAATTCTTGAGTTTGGTAATTAGCTCTAATTCTCCAAACATTAAATAATAACAAAAATTATCCTCTTTTTTCTAAAACAATCCTAAAACAACTATTGAAGAAAAATAATCGACATGAAATTAATTTAATATACGAACATTTATAAATCTCCGAAGAAAAACTGGAAGAAAAAGAGAAAGAGATAATCGGGAATATTGGTATCATCCTAATTGCAGTGAGAGACAAAATAAAGGTTAGAAGATTTAGTGGTATCAAGAAAAATGTGCCCTAAACTACTAGCTAAATGTATACTAACATGTTTGTTCTATTACTTTTCTGAAAAACTCAATTATGTGTATTTATATATGACCATCAAATATCAGAACGTGAACTACTCTAATAAGAAAAATCGACTAATCCCTCTCAAAGGCAAAGTTTTATATATATATATATATATATATATATATATATATATATATATTAGGAAAACAGTTTCCTATTATGCAGCACATCCAAGATGGTTGTACTTGATTTTTTTAGGCGTTGGATTCAATTCAACGGCTGGAAATTAATTCCCCACCCCCCTCACTGCCGTCCGCCGGCGCGCCCCTCTTCCTCCCCAGCATCCCCACTGCGCCCTCCTCCTAGCCCGCCCACCACATCCCCCACCCACACCCCCACCCCCTCTGTTTTGTTTTGTTCACCGCGATGCAAGATGGCAGGCGGGGCCATAGTGGTAGTGAGGGTTGTGGTAGTGGAGGGGACTGCTATGATAGAGGCATGTTGTTGCGGTGGGGAGTTGCGGCGATGGCAGGGAGGAGGAGTCGCAGAGGCGAGCAGGGGCAGAGGGTCGCGGCACGCGAGACCATGGTGGCAGCACTGAGGCTGCGGCGACGAGGAAGCAAAAGCACACGATGGCTGGGCCCGGATGGCGACATTGCTGCAGCATTGGTGAGGTCGTGGTGACGGCGGGTCGCAAAGCGCACGATGGCAAAGGGCCGCTACAACGATGGCAAGGATGCAGCGCTTGGCAGTGCTGCACAGCGACCCTGAGCATGCGCCGTCCAGGCCTGGGGAAGAGTCGGGAAAGCAAGGAGTGGCTGGCGGCAAGGTCGTCGGCGGTGGGGTCGTGCAGCAAAACAGAGGGGGACGGGGCGGAGGAAATGGCGATGGCAATTTCGTAATAAAAACTTGACTCGCTCCCTGCTAGAGTCAATATTATGAAATAAATTTTTAAAAAATAAAATAATTTCAAAATAAAATATTTACTCGCTCACAACTAGAGTAAATATTACAAAATAAATTTTAAAAAAATCGTAATAAAAACTTGACTCGGTCCTGACTCGAGTCAATATTACTAAATAAATTTTTTTAAAAAAAATTCATAATAAAAACTTGACTCGCTCCCTACTAGAGTTAATATTAAGAAATAAATTTTAAAAAATAAAATAATTTCATAATAAAAACTTAATTGGCTTCCGACTCGAGGCGGTGGGCCACGGCTCTGGCTTAAAACCTGGAGGCCACCCATCTTTGCTGGGTGGGGGATAAACTTGACTCGCTTGATGGGGGAGAAAATAGAGTTAGTGAAGAAAAATGAAATGATGGCAATTTTATAATAAAATCTTGATTCTGTCCAAACACGAGTCAATATTTTGAAATACATCTCAAAAAATGTGAAAAAAATAAAGTAAAATATCATAAAATAAAATAATCCATTAAAACTCGATTATTTTATTTTATGGTATTTTACTGTATTTTTTTATATTTTTTAGGATGTATTTTGTAATATTGACTCGAGTCGGAAGCAAGTCAAAGTTTTTAGTACGAAACTACCCCTGCCCATTTCCTTCTCCCCTGTTTTGCCGCGCCACCTGACCGCCGGTGACCTCGCCGCCGGCCACTGCCAGCCAGCGACACCACCGGCTAGTGCCATCGCCGCTTCGCCACCGCCTCCCTTCTTTCCCCCTCTCCCTACCATTTTCCTTCCTCGGCCACCCACTGCCACCCACCTTGCACATGTCGCCGCCGGCCACCAACCACGGCGATGACCTCCGATTACCATCCCTAGCCTATTCCCCTCCCTTTCCGACTCTTCCCCGAGTGACCCAAAGTGGCGCGGCATAGAGGGGGCAGGCGCAGCTGGGGTGCGAGGGGGAAGAGGGGCGCGGGCTAGTTGGCGCGGCAGGGGGTGGGGCCGAGGGAAGTAGGGCACGGCGGGGAGGGGGAGAGAGGGGCGCGGTGGCCAGATGGGGGAAGAAAGGGGGGGGGTTGTTTTAATTCCTGGCCATTGGATTGAATCAATCCAACGGTTGGAAAGTGCAGCACAGCCAAGATGGATGTGCTGCAATACAGCAACCCGCATATTATATATATATATATATCCTGGAATTTTTGCTTCCATACCGTTTATGACAAGGGAATTCTGATTTCCTCTCTGGGTCATCATTTTTATATCAGATGGTGAGATAAATTTAATCATTCTATTGCTTTGCCCAAACAGAGTGATTTATTTCCTTCTGAGCCAATTCATCCCTTACTTGGGTCATCCAATCCAGTGCCTCCACCAGCACTACCTCCTAATATGTATGCTTGATTTTTACAGGTACAACAAGATAATCCTAATATGCCTTACAATGAGATAATAAGGATGACGTATTTGTTAAATTCATATGGAATGACTCCTCAATTAAAGACTCTTCTTGAACCGGTGCCGATTTCGTTAGAAGAAATTAATGAAATTGTTACAAAACTCACAGAGAGCCCTGTACAAGAGTTTGCTCAATCCCCATGGAGTATAAAGGATCTACAGTACAATCTTTGTGGAAACATTGGTCACACAACCATAGTGTGCACTGAGTTTAAATGTCTTGAATCCGATCCTAAATACTTTTGCTGTGGACAATTTGGTCATACCTCTTTCAAGTGTCCAGCCATTGATCAATCTCCTTCTCTACAAAAATCTCCCTTAAGAATGGCTGATTCCCAGCAATCTTCTCTTCGTCTAAAACTGTTTATCTTGGTTCTGCCTCTTCACCATATAATAAAATACATGGTAAATCTTCTCTTGGTCCCATTGCTGGTCCCAATAGTGAACTCCCCCATGGCGCCGGCGGCCGTCATGCCACCGTGCCGGCCACATCCAGTCGCGGGCATCCTTATTTGGCCATCCACCGGCCAAATCCAGCCACGGGGCGGCCTTGTCTAGCTGTCCACCAGCCAAATCTAGTCGCAGTCGGATCGGGCCGCGCGACCACATATCCGGCCATTTTTTTCTACACGGCTGGACCTGGCCAGCGACAACCAAATCTGGCCGCACAACGAAAAAAAAAACACATTATATGGCCGCTGCCGACATCGAAGGTGCAATGAGCCTGGCCGCGGTGGGTAGTGTGACAGGCGATAGTGTTCGGCAGCCGGGTTGGGCAGCGCGGCGGTGGTGGTGGTGTTAAGCGGCCATATTTGGCCAGCACGGCCACTGCCAACGCCATTGGTGAAGGAGGGGTTTAGGTTTTTTTTGAAAAGAATAAATCTAGACTGTTCTTATAAACGGACAACCCATAGAAAAAATTCCTGCCCTTGGCTTAGGCAACCAGGCTTCTATATATATATATATAGGGAAAGGGTTGCTGTCCTGCAGGACAGCCAAGTCGGGAGCGGGTTGGGGTTAATTTTCAGCCGTTGGATGATTTTATCCAACAGCTGAAAACTACAGGACAGCAACCCTTTCCCTATATAAATATATATATATATATATATCTAGAGGGGGTGGAAGCTCGTAATGCAGCACAGCCAAGATGGCTGTGCTGCAATTTCCCAGCCGTTGGATTCAATCCAACGGCTGGAAATAAATTTCTCACCCCCTCCCCCCACCCACACCACCCCACCCCACCTCACCCACCCCACCCAACTCCGGCGACTCCTCCCCGGCCGGCCGCCGTGCGTCTCGTCCACTCCCGCCCGCCTCGCCCACCTGCCTCTCCCACCTGCCTCGCCCGTCGGCCTTGCCCGCCTGCCTTACCCACCCACCTCGCCTGCTCGCCACTCGCCGCGCCAGCCCACCGCTCGCCGCGCCTGCCCGCCGCTCGCTGCGCTAGCCCACCGCGCCTGCCCCTACTGTTTTGGCGCGCCACCTTGGGTCACCTGGGGAAGATCGGGAATGGCCGGAGGTCGTCGCGGCGATTGGACGGAGGCCGGCAACATTCCAAGAAACAGAGCAGAGAGGGGCGGCTAATAGGGCAAGGGAAAGAGAAAGAGGGGAAAGGAAGGGAAGAGGGGCGGCACTGGCGGCGCTGGCCGGCGGTGGTGCAAGCGACGGTGGCGGCGAGGTCGCCGGCGGTCGGGGTGGAGCGGCAAAAGCAGAGGACGGGGGCAATCGTGAAACAGGAGAGGACGGGGCAAAGCAGAGGACGGCGGTCGGGGTGGAGCTGAATGGCAATTTCGTAATTAAAACTTGACTCGCTCCCGACTTGAGTCAATATTATAAAATTTATCCCAAAAAATACAAAAAAATATATTAAAATACGATAAAATAAAATAATCAAGTTCTAATAGATTTATTTCGTAATATTGACTCAAGTCGCCACCGAGTCAAGTTTTTCTTTTAAAACTACCTCTCTCAAAAAATATGAACAAAATAGGGTAAAATACTATAAAATAAAATAATCGATTATAATTCGATTATTTTAATTTATGATATTTTCCTGTATTTTTTTATATTTTTTGGCATTTATTTTGTAATATTGACTCGAGTCGGGACCAAGTCAAATTTTTATTATAAAAAATTAATCCGCTCCCGATTCGAGCCACTGCTACAAAATAAATTAAAATATATATATATATAATAATTTTATAATAAAAGTATGACTCGCTCTCAAAGTCGCCAGCGGGCGGCCGGTAGCGAGGTCGCCGATAGTCGGGTAGCACGACAAAATAGGGGTGGAAAAATGGAGTGGCCAGCAAAATAGGGGAGGGAGGAGGAAATGGGCAGACTTAGTTTCGTAATAAAAACTTGACTCGCTCCTGAGTCGAGTCAATATTACGAAATATATCCTGAAAATTATAAAAAAATATATAATAAAATACCATAAATAAAATAATTGAGTTCTAATTGATTATTTTATCTTATGGTATTTTAATCTATTTTTTTCATATTTTTTTAGATTTATTTCGTGATATTGACACAAGTTGGGAAGGAAATGGGCAGGGGTAGTTTTGTAATAAAAACTTGACTCGGACCAGACTAGAGTTAATATTACGAAATAAATTTTAAAAAATATAAAAATAATTTCTTAATAAAAACTTGACTCTTGTTGGGAGTGAGTCAAGTTTTTATTAAGGAATTATTATTATTATTTTAAAATTTATTTTGTAATTAAAACTTTACTCGATCCTGCACGGGAACGAATCAACTTTTTATTACAAAATTATCTTATATTTTTCTAAATTTATTTCGTAGTATTAAAAACTTGACTCAAGAAATGAGCGAGTCTAAGTTTTTATTACCGAATTATTTTATTTTTTTTAAAATTTATTTTATAATTAAAACTTTACTCGATCCCGCACGGGTCCGAGTCAAGTTTTTATTTTATGGTATTGTATTTTTAAAAAAATTTTAAAAATCAATTTTGTAGTATTGACTCGAGCCAGAGTGAGCCAAGTTTTTATTTTATAGTATTTTATTTTTTAAAATTATTTTTAATATTTATTTCGTAATATTGACTCGGGAGCGAGTCAAACTTTTATTACGAAAATGCCATCGCCCCCTTCCACCCCGCCCTCCTCCCCCGCCCCTGTTTTTTCGCGCCACCGTCGGCGGTGCTGTTGGTGACGCCGGCGTGGGGTTG